>WJFB01000423.1:0-64436 GCA_009870185.1 Pygmarrhopalites habei | reverse complement strand
CTTGGCAAGAACGATAGTGCTGCTCGAGCTTCGCGATTACACCGAGCGCGCAAAAAAAATCAAGTTTTTCTGTATGAGTAGTTTCACCATTAAAATATCCTCTACCGTGCTAGTACTTTATACCCTCTCATAATATATGACACACACGCACATTGTTGATGGGTGTTGTTAGTAAATAACAATGAGTCAAAAGTACTCTCTCTGCTAAAATGCCTAAAAGTACCATAATTTACACAAGTACACTTGAAAATCACAATTTTGTCGTCGTAATGTTATTACTGCATCCTCAACTTGTATTTTCTTCGTCCTTACCTCAAATCTCATACATCCTTTTAATACTCTATTAATGTATAATGCATAACACAAGTTTTTCTTAACTTTGGCCAAGATTTGGATAATACTTTGGAAAAGAAGAACATTTCAGCGAGTTAAAAAAACGAGTAGTCGCTTATTTTTGTATGTAAACAAATTGAATAATAATTGCGTGTGTATTTAAATAGGTTCCCTCTCATCATCGTAATGAAAATACGCTAGATTCCTTAAATACTATTTATTTGTATAATATATTTTGTATCACACTCATTAGAAATATCATCATAATAAAGCTTTTCTTTCTGAAGACGTCAAACATAATTTGGTACAGTTCCTCTGCCCTGACCTGACCTACACATATTCGTATAAAATAAGACAGGATCAAAAATGAATAAAAATTTGTCCCTACTTGTAGTATGTATTTCAATTTCAGCATAAATATTCCTTCATTACACTATCTCCATTTAATTTATAGTACTCTATTACTGTCCCATTTTGTAATTTGTGTACTCTGTGTTTTGTGAAGCGGAGGGTCAATCATGTCTGTAGGGTAATTGGCACAAAATATTTTTCTTTCTCTTTAATTAAAATAATAATAATTTAAACAACTTCATTGGAATTCGTCCTTGTATCATTTCCAAGAAGAATATAATATTTCTACTGTTTAAAAAAATGTGGACAGTTCTTTCCATTTCTGTCAATAGTGGTAACGTTGAAAATAATGATTGGGGTAACAAACAACAATAATGAAAACAATCATAATAAAAGCAACAATGTAGAATTAGGAAGAGACACTTGGAAAGTATTTAGTAGCCATTGGACTCGACCCTTTTAGGGATGGGTGGAGGGGGTGGTGCAGACATTTTCCCCCGAATCGGTGGCCCATGATTATGATGACCACCATTCTGAACATTATTATTGTATCCATTATTATTCCCATTGTCACTGTCATTCCCATTCCCATTGTGTCCGTTGTAGGCATGATGCTGAGGAGTACTGTTTCTATTATTCAGAGCTGGATTCGGGTTTTGGATGACTGGAGGGGAGGCGGACACTGGCCAGGTGAGGACAAGTCGGTTACCACCACCATCCTTGGCAAAAGAAGGGACCGTACTGTCACTCCCATAATTCACCCGGATACTCGTCGACTTTTTCCCCAATTTACACTCAACATTTTGACTCACTTTGACGGGGATCGGGACTCCGGTGTACCTTCAAATTCAATTCAACAAATTCAAGAGTTTTGATTTATTCTGATAGAAAAGTCTTGCAGTATTCAAAAGTTTTGAGACTCACCTCAAACACTGACCAGCAACAGCCGTGATGAATTCTCCAGTCAAGTCTGGTGGAACTCCACCCTTGGCGTCATTAAGTACCCAACTACTGACCCCTTGTAGAACTCCACAGTGGAGTGCAATGACCATATCCTTCCCACTCCCAAAATGAATGACGACCAGTTGGTCACTCCCTGGGGTCAGTGACAGTCCCGTCACTTCCCTCAAATTCAGCCCCGACTTCATTGGTTTGAATCCACCTTTCGGTCCATCCAATTTGAAAATCAAATCATCCGTGAGGACAATGGACCGCTCTGCAAACTTTCCACCTCCCCCGGGAGTCGCCTTCATAATCCTCGAACTGAAATGGACATTCCTTGCACCTGGATTCTTGGCCATTAGTCTGGATAGACTTTGCTGGTAGTCTCGAGCCGCATTCAAATTCTCGGATGCCAAGTAATCTCGTTTCCAGTCTCGATTCAATCCCCAATTTCCACGACGACCCTTGATCAAATCCGTATGGCAGAATATTTTTAGTCGGAGTTGTGGCCAGTCGTGATCTGGGACTGTTGCGTGAAGAAAAGAGTTTTTAAATTTAGTACTACTTTAGATTCAAATGAAAAAAAATAATACGAAAATTTGTAACTGATCTAATCTTACCTCGGCGGAGGATCTGTAGAGCCCACCAACGTCCATACCTGGAAAAATGTATTAATTAAAATTATTTTTAAAAGTCCCTTTCTAGAAGAGCTGGAAGAGTTACAAAAAACATTTTCTACAGATAAATTCCTTACGCTTTTTGAATGATTCCCACAACACGACGAAGAGGACCTGGAGCTGGTGGCCATCGAACTGGAATTTTTTAAAAATGACATGACGAAATTGAAATAACATGATGACAAAAGGAGAATCGATAACATTTTTTTGAAACTGACCATTGACTCCTTGACGAGGGACTTGGACCATCTGTCGATTTTCCTTTGGTCCCCGGTTCCCTCTCTGTTGTAATTGATGTGGGGGTTGGTAACTCCTTTGATGACCCGTAGAAATTGGTCTGGATCCTTGAGATGTGTGGAAGCCCAAACTTTTCTGGATTTCAATCACATATGAACGAAGTTTGTACATTCGATACGCTCCCTTAATTCGGTGAGCAGCTCTCAATTTTTTGTAGTACTCTCTTGCTAGGTATCCTCGCCACATTTTCTGGAGGAAAATGACGATTCCTGGATGACACGAACACATAAATTACGTTCCTTGTATAAGTAATAGTGAAATGGTGGAAATTGTGATCAGGATTGGTGCAAAATTAATTAACTAACCTGGGATCATGTCGGATCGTTTTTTCTCCAGGGTGAATAGAGTCTGGGGTGTGCGGATGAAGATTTTTGTATTTCCAAAGACGACGTCGGACGTCAACCTCAAGTCTTGTACAATGGCATTACAGGCATCCCTCATGACCCCACCCCGAGGATTCGGCCAAGTCCGTCGGCTCAGCATTTTGTACCGCTGGACAAATCGTTCGTAAGGAGTTCGATGAGCGAATCCTACAAGAAATCATATAAATTTAAATTGTTCTCAAGTGTACGTAATCTTGTCCCCATTTAATGTGAACTGAAAATTGACTGGTTTCCGTTACCTGCTCGTCTCACCCGAACATTTTCAAGGAGACCAAGGTAAGCGACTTGATGTTTGACCCGTTCTGAGTCAAAGAGGATGGGAGACTTGACCTCATTTGGCTTGATACAGCGGACATAGTAGGGCTCTTTACTGGACAATGTTTTGACCAAAGCCATCATGGAATTTTTGAAGATTGTCCCCGCAGTCAGGGGTCTTTTCGTCGTCTTGGTTATATCTTGAGCACCATCTGGCCACATGGTCGACACTAGAGGGTTCGACGACTGGTAAAGCATTCTGAAACAAAATGGGAAAAGGTCAGAAATTTACATGATAAAGGTCATCGTCGATGCTTTACAGCGAAGAATTTCCACCCACCTTTTCAGATCCTGGAACAGGGTGTCTTTATTTTTGTCAAGGAACGTGTCAATTTTGTAAGTCACATCTCCAGCATAATGCCTGTTAACAAAATGACGGGTTTATTACACTCAAAAATTTGTCCACATTATATTTAATTATTTGAAATTACTTGATTCGAAAGTCTCTGGCGTGTACGAGTGTTTTATCCGACGGGCTCAACTGTCGACTTGTGTAGTGAGGATGACCTTAAGAAACACCAAACCATATTATAAATTATAATGTATCATGAAATGGATTCAAGACTCGTTTTGCAACAACATGATAACTTTCATTACCTTTAAGTTTTCTATCCATGGCTTCGAGTAACTGAAAATGAAAAGGGACAGTACATTATTATAATGGACTAAAGACTGTTATTATATAGGGTGGGGAAAAGTAAGCTGGATAACTTTAATGTTGAATAACTTTTTTAATTGTACGAATTATTTCATGGTAATCATATCGCGCTGTAGATGAAGGATGCAGATTTTGACCCACTTTTGGTCCCACGCAAATCGGTTGAAGAGCTGACCTACAGCACTTTTTGAAAAATGGTCAAAAATGGTCAAATGTCAAAATTTTTCTTCGTTTTTCTGAATATCTGAGGTTGCCCCGGGAGTATCTGTCGACGAAAAAAACATGACAGGATAAAAACATGGGAGATCATGGGGAGTGACTAGCAACTAATTGGCCACACGGGGACATTTTTGGTCAGCGGATATGGCCGTAATCACCTCCGACACCCAAAAAACCAAAGAGAAATTGGTGAAAAATTTTGAAATTCGTCGATTTTTGACCATTTTTCAACCCGGGCTGTATGCTACGCCTTCAACCGAATTGCACGGGACCAAAAGTGGTTCAATTTCTGCATCCTTTGGCTTCATAGGGATATCAATTTCATCAAAAACTTCGAAGAATCGAAAAAGTTATTCAACATCAAAGTTGTCCAGTCTACTTCGGTCCTCCCTGTATTTTGGAAGAAGACTTACAACTTGGTCAGTTATGGTGCCCACGGACAAACAAGCTTCATCCAAAATGGAGACGATCCCTTTATGTTGCAACTCGACCAGGTCACAGATGACTTGATTATTAAAATAAGGGATTTCTGTCCACTGAATCCCCTCTCGACGATACTCTTCCTGTTCTTGCTTCAACACCAACTCTGTTTCGACACGATTCAATCAATTTATCTATTAAGTGTCTAAATACACATCCACGGCTTTGTATCAAGGAAGTCAAAATGAATTTTACCAATGAATAATTGCTGTAATTTTTCGTTACAGTAGTTGATGCCTGTTTAAACAACCCCAATACACCGTTAATCCATATTTTAATTTGTAAAAGATATTAACTCTGAACATGTCATTTGATGTGAAGGTGAAAGAGTGGAAAAATTGTTGTATCCACTTACATAGCTGTTCAAATGAATTACTATCCAGGATTTCAAATCCATAAATATCCAAAACTCCAATGACACTTCTCTTTTCAGCATAACCATTCGACGAATTGGTTGGCCGAATGGCTTCATTGATTCGATTCACAATCCAATTGAACAATTTTTCGTAGACAGCTTTTCCCAGAGCATCCCTCGCGTAAGCTCCTAAATTATTGATAGTAGTAACAATTTAAATATTTGATAATAATAACTACAAGTCTATTGGATATTTTGGAAAAGGACAAATTGTGTAGGTCACCTCCTTCGGCAGTCAATTGTTTCTTGACTACATTCCCACCTGCTGCAATGGCACGTTCACACAACGACTGTTTCAGGTCACTCGACTTGACCCCCAACAATCTGTCCAATCCAGAGTTACATATTAGCATTTAATCTAAAAATGTTATTTATTATATTCTGGTAAGAGATACAAGGTATAAGGATGTACTTGGAACAAGAGTCAATGGCATTTCTGGAAAGGTCAGAGACAGTCGAACTGTCCCCAGTATCAGACTTTTTGAAAGTTACATTGCCCAAATGTAAAATGGCTGCTACGAGGTCCCAAGTCGTTTTGATCTCGTCATCCCTCACCCCCAAAGACTTGAGAGCAATATTCACATTTTTGAAGTCACCCTTGTCATCTATCGTATTAACCTTGGTAACTCCTCCTTGTTTAGCATAATTGTAAGCTTCAGGGCCACGACTCAGTTCCCTCCTTCTCAGGTCATCCTCTGACCCTCCCAGTAAAAGTTGGTAAAATGAGTGGAAATTCCGTTCATTCTCCTGTTGACCCACAACTCGGGATTTTTCCAGCAAATAATTTTCAATTACACCTCCCACTGGGTCCCCTTTCCAGTCAAATTGAATATCCATGTACTTTCCAAAACGAGAACTATTGTCATTACGAGACGTCCTAGCATTCCCTACAACAGGTCAAATAAACAATGAAACTTTTGTCTCCTCAAAAATATTTTTAAAAAGTTTTTATCCAAATTCTTACCAAACCCTTCTAGAATACAGTTTGACTGTAAGAGAACATTTTTGACCCGCTCCACCTCCTGGTACCCCGCCACATTCGTTATGGCAGCTATATACCTACAAGGACAACATTCCAGTCAGTCAAATTCAACAATGACATACCCTTCTGCCAGAAGCCTTCTAGATGTGTGTGTGTGTAATTGTAGAATCTCTCACTTCATTATGATCTTGGAACTCTCCGTCTTCCCGGAACCTGGGTCATCCATGTCAAAATAGGACACTCATTCAAGTCAACTGAATTCTTTCCCCTCTTTCTTTTTAATACATATTAATATACATCATGTTGTGTTACCCGATTCCCCGGAGATCATGATACAAGTGTCCGTCCCAGCTCTTCGCATTGTCCGGTAGGCAGAGTCCGCAATGGCAAAGATGTGTGGGGCTCTCTCGAATTGTTCCCGACCTTTTGTCCGAAAATTTTTTTAAAAAAAGAAATTCTCAATTTGAATTGTGAACATGACTCATTCAATATGTACTATGTCCAGTGAGTACCTTTGTACTGGTTGACAGTGTCTCTGTCATAGATGGTGAGAGTCTTGTAAGGATTGACAGCCACACAAACCTCCCCAATGTACGTGTAAATCCTTCCGGCTTTGAATCTGAAAATTTAGAAATACCAAAATATGTAGTAAAAACATTCATCCATTTTGTCCAATTTCCTCCAGTCAATGGAATCGAATTCCTCTTTTTTCCATGTAAAACACTTTCCCTTCATCCTTGTCCCTATTTTTTCATCTCTTTCCCTATTTACCAGAGCTCTTATCATTCATTCTCACTCTGTATTATTATTATCTCTCCATTCCATTCACTGCCATTCACTCCTCTCTCTCCAAGTTAAATAGAAATTTAGTGAGTGTGAGCAATATTCACAATGTGGAAATTTTTGTAGACAATCAATACTTTAACATTTAATATGGAGAACTAGATTAGTCAACAAACAGATTAGAGATGAAATTATCATGAAAAAATGTGCACTGAAAAAAAATTGACATGGAAAAAAGTTTGACGAGTGTACATAATAATACAATATGGAGGGACGCGGGGGAGGGTGTAAGATAAAAGGGAGAGAGAATAGTTCGTTAATTCTTTTTGATGATATGTAAATTTGATACCATTTTTTTTATTATCACCATCATGTATTTCTCATGATTCATCTCCTCAATAGTACCCACACAGCAGACAGACAACAATAAAATTGCCAACACTTCATCACTTGAACAACAAGGCGGAATTTGCACCATGTGGAAAGTAGGATAGGAGTAGGGATACAATTCTCTTTTTTGCAAATTATGAATTACCGCCTGATGATGTAATGTACTAAGTAGGCAGATATACACCTGAGTTCCACACATTTTATCAGTTTGATCACCTTCCCTGATGGAACAGAGAGCGAGAGAGACATTTCCCCTTCAACTGTCCCTAATAAGCCCATATTTGATTTTGATAAATACTTGACAAAGTAAAGTACAATCTTGTCAGTCAGTACAAGGTTAGGAAGGGTCAAAGGATTGATTGCTACAACTAAATCCCCCCTGCTCAAAGTACTTATAATAACCCACGAAACTCACTAGACTTCCACGTAAAGTGAAATAGAAAGGGACAGAGAGGGACAGAGAGAGAGAAGAACAATTTTTTCCCTTTTCAATATTGGATTGCATAATTCTTCAACCAAATGAATATACCTATTCACGGTAGTGAAAGTGAGCACACACACACACCATGATTTCCCCTAATCAGCAATTAAACTCAATTCTTCATTGTCCTTCACAGTCCTATCTCTCTTCTATTGTTCCATTTTTTGTCATTTTTTCACAATATTCACAGTTTTAGATCCCTTCAAAACAACAAAAGAGAGTAAAAGTGACTAGAGTGTGTGGGAGGGGGCACAAGGAACTGATCACTCGCTAAATATGATGGAAGGGGAAATCCAAATAGAAACTAGTTTAAATCATCAAAATTATATTTTGCTGATTTTATTTCTGACAAAAAAGATCAACATTTGAAAATAGAAAACGGATGAAGAGGACAAATTTTTTTCGTACAAGAATTACGTAATGCCAAAATGATTTCCGCTTCCCCCTGCAAAGATATCATAAATAATAATTTGCAAAAAATTCCCTTCGCTCTCCATTGACACTGCAGTTTGAGAGAAGGAGGAAATCGATATCGTATTATTTTAAAACTTGTCAGTCCATTAGCCTAATTAGTTGATCACTCCGACTGAACATTACATGATCGACGTAGACGTGAGTAGACACACACGCAGTGTAGAGGTAGATGGATGAAGAGAGAATACGAGGGTATTATTATTATCAGAGAGTAAAATCATACCCACAAGTCATCCTAATTGAAGCAGAGAAGGGAAGTGAAGGCACACGCCCAAATCAAAACCACCTCGAGCATTATTATTACATAGTTAAGTAAAGTAGTAATGTGGAATGGGTCTGGCTGCCAACTTCAGTCAAGTTGAGAGATGAAATTGTATGTAGAATGGGGGAATGGAAAGAGTAGCTACTCCACAGTGCATTGTAACAACAAATAAAATCCACGAGTCAAAAAGGAGGAGAAACATTTAAGCTCGAAATCTCACTGATTCCTTGTCATAATAATATGAGGATTAACATAGGAAAAAATAGAGGTAAAGGCAGGGAGGGAATGAGTCAACGTAAAATGAGACTAAAAGCCAAAAGAATCGATTTTCCATTAGCGTGTGTCTGTGTGTGTGTGTGTCGATTCCTCCCCTCCCCTTCACTCTTTAGTAAAATGTAAATGGGAGTCGAGGATAAATTAATGTGCGTGGAGACAGGCTGTGTGTGCGTGTGTGTTGGATGAAATCATTTTATATTTAATTTAGATGTAGTGAAGAATAAATGCACAAATCCTTTTACTTTTGCAAATGTACGTCAATTCAATTCAGGCCTAGGTGCTAAGTTGAATTAGCAGTGCTAAATCTTTGTTGCACAAGTGAAATCAACGTCGTCGTCTTTGTAATTACAAGTTCTTCTCCACACCAGTACCACAATCAACAAACACTTTTCGTTGAAGGAACAACAAACGACAAATAGGTCAGGCACTGTTGTCGTGTCGCAATAATTATAAGCCATAACTCATTTAGCTAAATATAGTACACGTAGAAATTCCTGTCAAATATTTTGTCTCACTTTGTTTTGACGTCATTGTCAAATTCCCACCACATATATTAATTCATAATTTTGAAATACTATTCCGGGTCAGTGGAATTTGTCAGTATTTTTCCTCAATGTGCAAAATACTGTGCAAGTGAAGGCTGGACATTCTGATTATTTGGCACACATGGATCCTCCATGAGATTCCCCCGACTTTCCAGTTGTTGGCCGCTGGAAGGCGGGTATTTACAGGATGGATGACACATCATCCCCTCCTCATGACTCAACATGTTTTAACGATGACGAGTACGCAAGGACAATCGGAAACAAGTTTAGAAATGACAGTGGATGAGAACACACACACACGTGTGTGTGCGTGCGGCGTAGTCATGTACATTAGGTTTACTAGACAGATATGAACGCCCAGACAATTTTCTCCAGTTGTGTGTCTCAACGAACGAACATAGAATGTCACAGGATGAAGTAATTAAACTTGACTTTATTGCATCCAAACCACGTGCCTCCTGTTACGATCACTTTAATTGGACACCAACAAAATTAAGTGATAGAGAAGGAGAGAGAGAGAGGAGGGAATTGTGTGTGTCATCATCATCACACGCAATGCAACGCTCAGTAGACTCACAAAAAATTGTCTACTAAAGAGTAACTTCAATTTTGTGCAGATACTCCTTCATGTTGTGCTCTGCACAACGTGTGTGTGTGTGTGTGAGTTTAATTTTTTTTAAACAAATGCAGCCACCGGTGCAATGTAATGGAAAGATTGTGTGTGTGTGTTTGGGGAAAAAAACTAGTGGAAAAAAGGGGTAAAAGTTGCACAATTCGTTCTCCTTGTCACCTCCATCACGGAGAATGAGAGTGAGATGAGAATTGGTCCCTTATTAATTAAATTTTTGTAGAACACATTTTCAGGATTCGTGTGTGTGTGTTTGGGCATTTATTTTATGATTGAGAAACAATTTTTTAAAATGATTCAAAGGAGGAGAATAGAGATGGCCACTGCCTCATAATTTTGTTGAGTCTTCATCCCCGGATCCTAAATAGTGGAATGGAATAGTAGCCCCAGGGGAGACAATTAAAAGATGAAACTTGGCATGAAACTGAATATATTTTCCACCAAAAAATCCTCCAAAAACAGAATCATCCCTTCATTTCCCCCCAAATCACACACACACACACACAGACACTACACATTATTTTATACACCTGTGGAGGAACATACACTCCACAGTACACAATATTATGCAATCTTTCATGTTCAAGTGAAAACTTGAATCTTCACCCTTGACAAACCTCCAACTTCTCTTCTTGTGCAACAACCAGGAATTTCCCCCTCCCCCTCTTCTATTCAAACTCAAAAGTTTGGAAGAAGAAGAGGAGGAGAAGAAGCAGAAGAGTATTTTTTGTTTCATATTTCCTGTTTTACACAATTATTACATTATACGATGATCCCGTTGTACCGCACTTGCGGTGTGTGTCCATCGTCCATGAAAAACAGGGAGAGAGAAGAAGAGAGGAGGAGGAGGAGAAAAATTTTACGAGACAAAATGTCATCAATTGACATCGCCGTCCCTCTCCTTCATCGAACAACGGAGGATCATATGGACATTTCCGACAAAACGAATTAATATTAACTGACTATCAAAGAGGAGGGAAGAGATATCCGAGGGAGTAGTCAATTCATCATGCATGCAACAGTCATCAACATCAAACGTGAAAGTCAGAATGGATCCTCCTCCAATTTTTTCTCTTCTCTATCAAGTTCATTCTCAAATTGATAGCATGGCATGTGATGATGTCATCTGCTTAGAAATTTGCATAAGATGATCATTGTTTATCTGACTAACCATCGGATGACTAAAGGAGGGATGATGATAACAACAAGAGAGAGAGAGAGAGTTTACAGAATAATGAATGAATTTTTGAATGAAAACTTGTGAACCCCCTCCCAAAAATTTGTGTCAAAATTAAATGCTCAGTAGTGCAGAATAATTTAATTAATAAAATTAAAACACGAGTCATTATTGTTATCGTAGTAATTAACAATGTTGTCACTCACTGACAAGCAGGAGTAGAAGAGCGATAAAAAAAACAATAGTAAAGACAACAGACAAACGACCAATTTTAAGGGATAGTGATAAAAAATTATGGTATTGTCATCCAATGGACATGGATCTAAGGACGAGGAAAAGAGAAAAAAATAGAGAGACTTGAACAATGGACAAAGACGAGAGAGAGTGAGTGTGTGTCTATTACATGTACATTACATTACATTACAACACTGAATTTAAATCTGATATTATGGTAGACGATGGTTAAATTTAATTTGGGATTGAACGAGATGCCCACGACTCCACTTTTGTCAAGTGCTCTGGCCACTCACACACATACACACACACCTCAACAATGGAATGGACATGACAATTGGAACCTCCATTCATTATGTGTCGTATACGACCTACACACGCACACATCCCTCCAATCAAACTTGCCTTATTCTCCCGATACAATGACATATTGTAAAGGGTAAAAATATGAATGTCAGTTGTTCGTTCATGAAATGAAATGGACCAAAATTATAAACCCTTATGTGGAATGTGAATGATGATGATGATAATTGACTGTGTACCTGGTATGTAAATTATTATTGAAGTCTTCCATGGTGATGTTGTTGAGGAGGACAAAGTCCCCCACTCCGACATTATCGTGTAAAGCCATCCTTTAATCCTCGTCTCTTTTTATTACCACACAACACAAAACAAATTTATCCGTCTTCACCAACGAAATGGCTTTTTTTTCCTCCGTCTTCCTCCCACACTTTTATTTATAGAATGTGTGTGTGTATGATCCAGGGTCACACTCTCTCCCGAACACGAGACACACTAGTCAGCACCACAAAAATTCCTGTTAAAATAAATTCCACTAAATTCCACTATAATTCACAAGTTGATCTCATGATGAACTACACAATTTTGGGAGACGTGTGTATCAGCTTTAATAATTCACTTATCACGTCCTTCCAGAGTCCCAGCTCCAGAGAATGTGAAATTGATTAGAGTGAGTGTGTATGAGGTGTGGTGTAATACACTAACTTTTCACTTTATTTATTTTAACAGCTCAAGAGTTTCCAGACTTGACGTGATGATGACATTGAAAGGGACACTTTTGGCAATGAGAGGATTCACGATTGGACAGATCAAGTGTTTCATTAGTTTCATAGCTCGAAGCTCAGCCTGCAAAAAAAATGGATAGACATAGACAAAAAATTAATTTTATAATTAGTTTTAAAATGATTGGACATGTAACAGGACTTGTGAGGATAGAGAGGGGATACCGTACACTTTTTGTCTACACATTTGAATTTTAAATTAAACACAGTTTGAAATTGTGTGGATTGGATGTACGTCCATTTATATGGCCTCATATATTCCACACACAAATTATGTGTGTGTGTGTGTATCGATACATTATTTAGAGCGATGAATACACAATCGTTATTTTGAATTAATTTGGAGTCACAACCACAAAATTTCCACATGTAATATTATTCCAGTTTACCCTTGAATTTCAAAACTGTGTAACCCACACACACACAACTTTGTGATGGAACACTGTATACTACGACACAGTCAATACTGTGTGTGTGTTGTGTTTGACAATGTAACTCGTAAATTATAACAATGACCAATATTGGGAGGTTCTTGTCAACAGACAGCAACATGTGAATGGCTAAGCCCAACTCACAAATTCCTTCTAAACGTCAAATGTTTACGTTTAATTGTGGTGTAATTATAAAATTGATTTTTTACCTGTTCTCCTATCTCTCTCTCTCTCGGTGTGTGTGTAGTAAAGCACTGGTGGTGGCACAGAAGGAGGATAATAATTAAAAAGTATTCATTGTAGTGTAGAGTGGAGGAGGGAACGACGACACTGACACTGCACTCTGCACTGCAGGTACAGACAGAATGAAATTCAGGGGAAAAAAGTCGTAACCGCTGACACAGTCGTGCAACGGACAGAGCAAAACTAAAAGGTTCTCCTCCTTGGGCAAAAATTCATCCTGTCTTCCCCACACACACTCACTCTCTCTCTCTCTCTCTCTCTCTTCCCTCTCACATACACGCTTCATCATGACGGTTATAATAATGTACAAGTTCCCTTACGACCGCCAACACATCATACTCTCTCTTTATGCACAGACAGGGAGACGTGAGCAAAAAATATGATATAATACCTCGTATGATATAATATGTGTAGAATAGTTTGTCTCCTTCCTGTCCTTCCCCCTCATCCATCCTACACAGTACATACACACTCACACACTCTCTCTCTTACATACTACACAAAGTGAGTACACAATGTTTTATTGTGTAGTCGCTTTCCGAGCGACAATTCCACTCTGATAAAATAAGTATTTTAATAATAATGTAATGTGTGATGGTTTGAAATTTTATACTCCTATCTCAACACATGTAAGTATTGTACATCCCTCCCATGTCAATTTCCGAGCACATATGGGAGGTGGCACAAGCCACAAACAGTCCAAGAGGAATAGACACACACACACACAAAAGAAGGGAAGAGGTAAGAGAACGATTTATAAGGACAAACACCGAAGAGTCCCATCCTCTAATATGTACACACACACACACAGTCATGAGTATTTATGTGTAGAATGTGCCCTTCCCGTTACTTTGAATGAGAGTTGAAATGCACATACATGTTGTAGTGTGTAAGAAGAAGAAGAAGAAGAAGAAGAGCTCAACCTCCAGCTTCGCCACTTTTTCTACATGAATTTCAAACTGAGTATCGCTTATGGTGTACTGTACACACACACTTGGAGGATTATCTCAAGAATTTTTGTTCATTTTTTCATTGCCGGCAGAGGAAGAGGGAGGAGGACTGAGCAGAACAGAACAGAAATAAGACGCTGAAGATGGGGGGAAAGGAAAACATGAGCAGCGAAAGATGAGTGCATTGTTATATTGTTTTAATGTCTGTTCCCTCTCTCAATCCTTCCAACCTCACATTCACATTGTTGTACATAATGGATTGTACAGAGTCAGATGTGAAGCTGCAAATAATTCTCTCTCTCTCTCTCTCTCTCTCTCTTGTACTCTTTGACTCCCCACACACGTTCCCTCCTGCAAAAAGGAAAAAAAGGGAGAGAGTGTGTGTATACTGTAAGTAAGTATATATCCTTTTTTACAGTCACAGAAGGTAACTGCTTAAGTAGAGGTACAGTCTAAACGAACGAATATGAAATTATTCTCTACACTTGTAATCCCTGTGGGTATATTAAATGGTATGTACATTAGAGAGAGAGGGAGGGCAGGGAATCCACCCCCACTCATCTCAGTTCAGCTTGAGACTGTGTATTAATTTTTATGCCAAAAGGAATACACTTTTACTGTCTGTCTTCAATATGTGCCTTAACAACACATGCTGGGCCAACGGCACGAGCGTCGATTTTCCTTCAAAAGAATTGATACACTATTCTCTCTCTCTCTTCTTGTATCCACAAACAAAATGTTACACCATTTTTTCGAATACGTCCATTTTTTCTATGGCTTTCTCTGAACGCATCCAAAGACTCAAAATCTAAAATGGGATAAGAAGAGAGAGAGAGAGAATGTTTTTGCTTCATTTTATTTATACATTCTCGTATCCTTCTACCTGTGCCACACACAGTAGGGTCACACTCAAAAGAATGAACGAGTATTTTTCTCTCATCCTCCAACTTCTGTCCTCATGTGTTATGTTTGACAATTAAAAGGTTTCCTCAGTGGAGAGGGAAGTGTGCGTACGTACTTCAGTACGTCAGACTTCATAAATGGATGAAGTATGGTCATTCCTAATTTTAATTGTGGTAATTGTTGTGTTTCCTTTAATGACGAATGAATGATATTAAAGTATTATGGCCATGGCGCATGTTTGACTCTGTTCATGTTTACACGTTCAGTTTACTGCATTCTTTCCTCCTCCTTGCAAATTGCAACTGAGCCGGCGAGTCATCCTCATCCCTCACATCATCTCACCTAACCTCATCCTCACAGAGGATCGTGTGTTTATGTGGATGGATGGATGAAGTCAGGGAGGAAGAGGAAAACAACAAAATTTGTATGAATTCCACCATATGCTATTTTTACGAGTGTTGTCATACACCTACAAAACATCAACAAAATGAAAGGGACGAAGAGACACATGGAGGTACATGCATATTATTCACTCACTCACTACGACTATCACAATACTAGGTAAGAGAGTGAAGGAGAACGTGCCTTCCATATGTACCACAAAAACTCTACGAATGAGCAAGGGAAAAACGTGAAGGGGAAAAATTTGCATGGATGTTGGGCTGGGCACTTCTGTCTACTCTGCACAGTCATACACGCACACACACACACACTTCAGCCCATGTGTACTGATGAGATGTAAAATAATAGTGAAGGAGTCTGAGAGTTGAAGTATATGACTTTACGCTGACTAGTTTTATGTCAAACGAAAGGGAGAACTGCCATGCCTTTACGGGATGAATGAATTGATGCCGTCATCATCAAAGAGAACAAGTAAATGAATGTTTTTTTTTCCTTCCCTCTTACTTACGTATAAGGAATGAGACTCCCCCAACGACGATGAGGATGTGAGTACCAGTAATTCACTTCACCCCCTCTCCCCCATTATATAATATTATGGAGGTAAAATTGTGACAGAGGCTGGAGAGATGGAGAGACAAGGAGAAGCTTAATTATTTTTGTCCTTTTTCCTAACGATCATCCCAAATTGTACACCTTCCACTTTGACCATTGTCTAATTGCCGAAATGATGTATAATTTTAAGGGACAATTGCAGTCAACTGTTTTGACTAAAACTACAATTTATTATTTGTGAGATGTGGGTGTTCATTCTGATGATCACAGTTGCTTGACAATTTGTCCGCCATGACTGTCATAGTGGCTCCAGCTTCGTTGATGACGGCCACCGGGTCCGGGTTATTTGTGACCACACTCACGTCCACGACATCGTTGGAGAAACAAGCGAAAGCAAATGCACGGGATGTTCTCAGTCTGAGAGCAATATCAGTCAGCCAAGTTGGAGGGAGTTGACCTGAACTCCACCATCTTATGACAACACATCTGGTACACCTGCAATCACGCACATGCAAAAAATGTCAATATTTATTATTAATTCCTACACATATTTTTTTGAATCAACCTCACCCATTCCTTTTCCAGTAGACGACAATGAAGAGGATGATGAGGGTGACGAGGATGATGAAGACGAGGAGGAGGAACAAAATAAATCCACTGTCCTTCCGGACTGTCTCTCCAGCCATCCCACGTTTTCGTCACGGACGTCCCTACAACAACAAATCCCATATTAGAGATGGGGGAGTGTCAGTCAGAATCCACAAACTAATTAAAATGAATTTTAAATGGGATTCTGTGAAGTTCAGATGACGCACCGTTTTTCAACCCACTTTTACCCCGGCCAACTACTCTCAGGAAATACATGAGACTCAGGGGCAGATTTACTATTTTAGCTGAGCTAGTAAAAAAAACCGTGGCTCGATTGTCAGATTATATTATACTATAGCTATACTATACGGTATTATTTTCAGTCGAGTACAACAATAGAACAATTTATTATTAGCTTGATAGAAAACAAAACAAATGTGGGAGTACTTATTGGAGGAACAAACGAAAATACAAACGTAAAGGATAATTATTGTACATGATGCGAGCGTACAAGTATATTCTGTAATGTAGGAGAGAGTGGGGAGTGTAGAATTAAATTCCAATAATCATTTCATAGGGCTTTCACACGGATGTAGTCCACTTGGAGACAGGATGACTCATTTAACCAACTTCTCTGCCAACGATTTCGGTTCGACCAGAATCTGTACGGGGCTTGTCCAGCCACCAGAGGATCATTTGTCCAGGGTTTTGTGTACGCTGCCCTGAACCCGGTGTCTGGAAATCCTTCAGCTACACTCAACTTTACTTGCAGGTAAAACTGACAATGAATAAGACAAAAAGTGTTAGGAAATTAATTTTTTAAAATAAAATCAAAAAGGGTCAGGATGACGTACAATATGTAAATTCAGTTTACCTGTTGATCAAAAGAAATCTTCCTGTTGGGTTCTTCCTCTCCTCCGTGGACAGCAACGTGTCTCACGTTTGTACTCGTACGAAGAAATGTGTCAGCCAGGACAACAAATTTCCCTGCCATCTTGTCATCAATAAAGATTTTGAGGAAATCTGGATGAGCAAACAATTTTTCTTTAAAAAAATGAATCCATAGGAAAATATTCCGTATTTGCGATTGATAAGATGTTGTAGTGACTAACCAGGAGTCCATTCATATCTGAATATATGGAATTCTTCCCCAAATCCCTTCACACGAATTGATTGACAAATTTCAATTAATACAATTTCAATTATATTCCATGTACGACAACAACAATCAACTTTGACTTTTCCGACTAACCTTTCCGGGTTGAGTATTTGTACAAAATTCAGTCACTACTGGAGTAGTTCCTCCTAATGTAAATTGAATTAAATGATAAAATGACGATCCAATTGGAATCATATTTATCTGAAAGGAAAAATTATGAATATGAATTTTATAAAGTTTTATTTAAATACCTGTTGCTGCCTCGGAGTCAGTGTAAATGAGTTGAGAACAAACTCTCTCATTTCCATAATTTGTACGATTACTGTAAGAAATGTACTCGGAATTTCCTCTAGTTGTGATCAGTACAATTTTGTCTTTGATGGGAGGAGGTTCTCCATAAAAATTAAATTTCGGTTGCAAGGATATTTCTACAACATTAAAAACAAATAATTAAATACACACTTTGCAAAAATATTATGTTCAACTCAATATTTCGAAATGATGATGAGTTTTGAACCTGTGGAAATCCAATCTCCCTTCGGCATTTTGGCCCTACAAACAGACACACAGACTTGAAGTGTTAGGAAGAAGATTATAATTATGATAATTATCTGATTTATTGTTTTGTGATAATATTTATTCCCATGCACCTCATTTCAATAATGCCATAAGTAAAGGTGAATGACTGGGAGGTTCTCAGAGAGGCCGACATGATTGGATTTAAAATGCTGTTGGGCAACACAACAAAATATATATTTTTTAAAATTACATAATGTAAATCAGTAATTAATTAATTGAGGGATTTTACTTGTCGTAACTCATGGCCGTTTTCTCACACTCTGACTGAATGAAAGAGGAACATCTGGAAAGTAAAGGGAAAATGAGAATAAATATTTTGGAATTGAGTACTAAATGTCTTAATTTAATTACTGACCCTTGTTCTTGGTCGACTGTCGTGCCCACTTTGAGGGTTCCCTTCATGAGGAATGTGTAGTCAAATAGGTCAAGTGTGAATGTAGGTTTGAGGAATAGAATCCCATTTTCGGTGTAACTATTATTCCGTGATGACCCGAATAGGACAAACCCGTCCTTCTTTAATACCAGAAAATACTTACAATTATTTCCAAATTACTTATTAATTAATTAGTCTTTATTTAATTACTACTCACCGACAAGTATCGGTCATGTCTCCAGATGGTCATGTTCAAACTGTCCCCATCAAAATCATCATAAAAGATTAACTGAGACGGCCTTGCATGTCCTGACATGATTTTCGTCATTGACATTTCTCCTGTCAAATGAAAATACCAGTTCATAGAAAGGAGGTTAGTTTAAAATAAGAAATTTCAAATGGGACAATTCCAAGTTAATGCCAATTAAATAATTACCCGAGTCAACTTTTGAACGACCAGAGAAAGAATAGGCAGCCAGACCAATCAACAAGGCCAATAAAAAGAGACAAAAGAGACCGAGTCCAATGGTAATCTTTTTGAAATCAATTCCAAGGGTCGATGAATGGTGGTCAGGACTGTCCCTCCATGGACGACGAGGGTGACCTGACTTTGAATCCAGACTTGGACTTGTCAATAGTCCGTACACTTGGGAAGGTCCAGTAGAAGCGTACTCGTGTTCAGACTGTCAAAATTCACGGTCCAATTAGGCACATTTATTTACACCTATTTTAATTTAATTATTTAATACCTGTCGTCTTTTTGGAATTGGAGGAGGAGGGGGTGCCATACTGGGAGCTTTGTATCGTCTCTCATTCCTTTTATTCTCCTGTAAGTATTATTCCCCACAAAAATATTCAATTTATAAATTACTGGACTGTGATTGTATGTAAATTTATTATTTTCAAAAAATACCTAAAATACGTACATTATTTTCCCCATTATTGTGCTGTCGAAAGGATCTTTGTTTCCAAAGACCAAAAGTTTCGACCCAGGATGACCTTTGTAGAAGTGGAGCTGTGGGTTGAGAACTCGGATTTTCCCTGGTTCTACGAATACTGGACAACTCCACATCGATTGGCCCTTCTTTCTCGTCACATTTGTTGTTGTGGTCACTCACAGCCATGGTCCCTGAGTTCAAAAATGTGAACACACACGCACCACAACTACAACTACACTGTCCACAACTTGCCCTCCTCCTCTTCACACACACGCACTACACAGTTCAGACGAAACTGGAAATACAGGGTAGAGAGGAGAGGAACTTTGTTTGTTTCAAAGAATCCATTGAAAATATTTGTCGGTGGAATTCCACTGGAATTTTCAAAATGATAAGAAAAACTTACATCCAAATAATATTAATTTGTGTAGTTGGCCCCACACACAAAGTCGTCATCCTTGTACAAATCTAACTTGGACAATTTAGTGACGAGCTAAATTGCCTGATGACCCAGACTTCACCACTGGACGGGTGTCCACATTCCTTGGATGCTGGGGAATAATGTCAATCTAATAAGATGACAATTACGAGGAGGAGGGAACGTGGACTTTGAATAAATGTAAGTAGACAAATGACGAGTCTTCTTGTCTGTGTATTTATTACAATACAATTTTGTACAGTATGCAGAGAGTGCTGTGTCCACCAACTGTGCCATTAACTATGTCTAGGATATTTATAGGGTGTCAAAGATGAATCACAATCAACCATACATACATCATTTTTACTGTGTACTCACTACTCACTACTTGGTGTAGTTTGCATGGAATGGGACGGATTTATTTTTCGCTTACGCATCACAGAAAGTACGATAACTGATAAAAACGAAGTATAGTATAGTAAACGAAATCACTCTCAAGATATGGTTAGAAGAGAGAGAGAGAGAATTTCAACGAAGGTTAAATCTATTCCCACTTATCTTATCCCTAATGTACCATCCAGCCCTACTACTATAATTACACTCCAACAAACTGGAGTGTATGTAAAGGTTTTATCAAATTAATTTACATACACACACAGTCCTTTTCAACACATATTGTATGATGATATTGTATGAGAGAGAGAGGGAAAGAGGAGAGTTGTTTAGCACATTTTATTGACATTCTCCAAATCATAATAATATTTGCATTGTGCCAATACTTCCCCTACTCAAATTTTTCTTGAGAGTGACAATCCCTATCATCATGGCGTCATCATCATGGTGCCGTATTAAACTACTTATTCAAGAAACTTTACACGTGTGTAAAGGCTTATTATTATGAATTCTCTATACCTGTCTCACATACAAGTTGTTTTGTCTTGGGGAAATACAATCTTTGAGAATTACTCATATGACCTGCAGGTGTTTGCAGGGAATAAAAGGGTACGAAAATTAATTAATTGTTCCAAGTTAATTAAATAGGTATTCTGGTTCTGATAGCATTTTATAAGTAAGATTGTAAGGGGGAGAGTGTATACGCTCGTATTTTGGGAGAAATTAAAATGTTTGCTCTGCAGTCCTCTCTCCAGTTTTGAACAAAATCGTAGTTTATGGAAATATGACAAAGTACAGCTCAACTACGGAATGAAAGCGAAGTAAATGGGAAACAATAAAGAGACATCACTAGAAATTGTCAGAAATTTGAGTGAGGATGACTTTATGTCCACATTTGATTGATTTGTTGTAGCATGGAACTAGACGCGTGTCTGACACTTGTCTATTTTATGAAAATGACCATTTTCACAGTGAATAAATTTGCAAGGCTACAAAGCAGTCTTGTACTGCCTATTTTGCTTGAGTCTTCAGAAAGAGAAGAACAGTCTTCCTTACTCTTCACCATTTGACCCCAGCCTCCTTGTAGAACACGCAAATTGTCCAAGGTGAGCCACAAGAAGGATGACAACTTTTCAGCCTTTATCTACATTGTACACATTTGACACTCGTTCTATGTACCTCTCAAACAATTTTTTGTCTACTTGGACACTTTAGTCGCCTGACTACCGTTCAAAATGTAACACACAGTCTCCTTAGTAGTGATCAAAAGTAATAGATTTAATTTTTTAAAAATGGGACTAGTGTGTCGTGTCCGGAACACACTTCTCCACATTTTGATAATATTCCTCTCAATAATTTTCACCCCTTTTTGTCTACTAAGTCCTCTATTCTTCCTGCCTCTCGTTTTATGGCGAGGACTCGTGGGTCATTTCGGTCGTCTCCTCGACCCAAAAAAGTTGGAATTAATGTCCGCTCGGAATTCGGTCGTGGCCATTGATGACCTCCACAGTCGTCCAGAACAGTCCATTGTTGTTTCAATCGGGATGAGTGGTCCGATCCCTTTTGACCGATTCCTCCAAGAGATTGAGCCTTGTATCATTGGGGAAGACGCGTTGTATCCAGAATTCCAAAAATTGTACGAGTCTTGGGCTGGTTACTTATTTTGGAAGATGGAAGAAAACTTTGACCTCACAACACACATTCACAAGTACCGTCGAGGATCAGACGCAGAGGAATCTGACCCAATTGGAGTGACCTATGATGAACTAAAATTGTTTTGCCTTGACCTAGTGAGGAAACCATTTGTCGAGGGAAAAAGTCCATGGGAAATACTTCTAGTCAACAATTTTGTTCATGGGGAGTGTTCAAACTTTTCAGTGATTATTATCCGTGTTCATCATGGTCTTTGTGATGGATTCTCAATCCTTCAATTTTTCACGGGTCTAATCCACCAATGGGAAAATACAAAGGACAAACTACCATCAGCTGTCTGGGCCAAAGGTGCCATCCGTCCAACATTTGTAGACTATGCTCTCATGACCTTATTGACCCCGTACAATCTCCTCAAACAAGTCATATACAACTATGACTCAAATCCATTTCGAGTATCAAGAGGGAAATTAAAAAAACGATTACTGACTGCTCAAATCAAAATCTCTATTGATCAAGTCAAACAAATTAAAAGGGATTGGAGTGTCACATTCTCAACAATTGTTTTTGCAGCCATTGTGGGTGGTTTCAGAAATTACATGTTGGCTCACAAACTCCGTCCAATCCCACAATCATTCCATGTGGGTGTCCCTTTCCCATGGCCTCATCGAAAAGGGTCTGGACTTCAGAACAACATGTGTGTCTGCATACTGGAATTTCCTGTAGGGGTCAAGACCCTGGAGGGAAGGGTAGAAGCTTGTGAGAGGAACTGGGTTCAAGTGAAAAGGTCAACGGTGCCACTCATGAATTGGACACTAATGCCCTTGATGGGACTCCTTCCTTCCCTCCCTGTCAAATTGTTCCTTCGGAACAATGTGACGACCATGGTCCTGTCCAACTTCCCAGGACCCCAAGAAAGACTTCACATTGAGAATATTAGCACGGAGGATGTCGAATTTGTGACTGGATTGTGGCGCGGGAATTGTGGTAATTAAATAACTAATCTCGAATCAATGTCCTTGTTGTAAATAAAAATTTGTACACGACGAAATTTTGTTGACTGACTACAGGGATCGGGATTGGCCTAATCAGTTGCAATGGAATTCTAAAAATTAATGTGGGTTTGGATGAAGCTCTCGTGTCCTCACAAGACCAAGTCGATCAAATCGCACAATTTATTCAGAATGAATTCGACATTTTAAAAACTCATATTAATCCCCTCACGACCGGAGGTCCAACAATAAACATCAGTGCAGTCTGATTTACTAGCAGTAAAATTCCTCAACATGGCTTTTGACTCCCGGGTGGAGTGGTGACTCCATTCCAGTCTTCAATTATCATGTCAGCTCCCTTCTCACCAATCGCGATAGTCGGGGCGTTTGTGTTCCCGTTGCTAATTTTTGGCATTACTGAAGCGTCAATGACTCTCACCCCTTGTAGTCCAAGTACCCTTCAAGTATATAATTCGTGTTATGACTCAAATGTCAATTTCCTCAATGGTTCAAAATCCTTACCGTAATCTGGAGTCAACTACAGAGGTTGGGTCATCCCGTCGTCCCATCCGACAAGTCCCGGCGGGATGCCAGAGGGAGAAGGAGAAATGTTTAATATAGCACTCGTAGTAGGGGTCACTTCTAAATGGGAGGTCAGTGCAAGTCGGCCAAGAAACCGGAGACAGTCTAGCTCCAATCTTTTGGTAAGTAGTGGATGTCTCGTAAAAGTCAATCATGTAACGCATCCCATGGGTAATTGCCTTGATGTCAACTCCATTCCGGTCAGTAAAGAAATTGGGGACAATGATTGGACTGTTGAATGGATTTGTCCCATTCAAAGTCAAGTAACCCACACTCCTTGGTCGCATTAGGGTCACCAGAACAAGATTCCCATCCATCCCACTCACTTTATCCAGGTATTCGTCAAATTCCCGTTTTCGGAGGTTGATGAGCGGTCCAAAAATGTCACTCGTGATGTGAGAAATTCCGATGTATGAAATAAAAGCGGCCACATCTGGCCAATTTTTGTCTGTATTGTTGGGACTGGAGATGTAACCAGTTCCCAGTAAATTATTTCCTTCTAAAAAGCCTGTCATGTCACCAAAAAAGTATCAAATCAAGGACAAGTGACAAGAATATTTGTTTCAAAAATTATCCTTCCGATGTGGACAGTTCATACCGAAACGGGTGGGAGAACGGGCCTCCAGAAAAGTGTCCAAGACGATGTCCCGCTCGAAAACTGTGGATGTTCCAGTTTTGTTGAATACAATAGGAAATAATGTTGTTGGATGATCTTCAAGATGTCTACCTACAGGCAGATCTTTCACCACCCGTATCTAAACTAAATTATACTTTTACCAACTGTTTTTTTTAAAATTAATTTTCCCTCCAAAAAATATTTACCCCTAAATTCTCCAAGTCTTCCCGAGGTCCAATTCCGGAAAGTAATAACAATTTTGGGGAGTTGAATGCCCCGGCACTCAAAATGACTTCTTTCCTTGCAAATGCAAATTTAGGAGCAAAGTCTTTCTTTTCACGATGACGCACGTACTCCACTCCAATGACCCGAGTGGAATTGGATGGGTCAAAGACGAGCTAAATATTATTAGGTATTTTTTTGGCTGAGAAGAACTGAATACCATAATCCATTTAATGATTTTGTTGATGGTGGATTTTTCAATCATTTACCTTGGTCACCTCAGCGTAGGGAAGGATTTTGAGATTTTTCCGTTGAAGGACTGGTTTAAGGAATGCAGTGTAAGTGCCCCATCTTAGCCCTTCCCTACTTGTTTGGTCCATCCGCATGAAAGCTGGAATTGAACAATTAAACATTTCCCAAATTGTCAACCTTTCTCAATTTGTTCAATTTTGAACTCACTGTTGGTCTGATTGGCATTTATGTCCCCATTGACCAAATTGTGGTCCTGAATGGCTCCCAAAAAGTAGTCGACACCAGGGGAGTAGTAACTTTTGTCCACCCAAAGTTCGCCATGACACCCGTGTACTGCCGCTGTTAAAAAGTGAGACAAAATGTGACTCTCATCATGAAAAAGATTGATCAAAGTAATTACTCACGATTTGGATAATGTCCATGATAATTCTCGGATTTTTTAAAGTAGGGCAGTAAGTGTTCGTAGTCCCAGGTCGAGTCATTTGTCATTTCAGCCCACTCGTCGAATCCTTTGGAATTCCCACGATTGTAAATGAGGAAATTTGCCTAGAAAATAATAAAATAATTCCCTCGGGCGGAAGTTTATCTTTTTGAAAGTGGTCACTACACAATTTGTAGAGTAATTTGAAAACTCACATTTGTACAGCCACCGAGACTCTTGCCCCGACTGAGGGCCATTTGCTGTGAGAACAATGACACGAAAATTTGAGAAACTATAAATTGAAATGAAATGTGCCAAGGGTCAAGAGTTTTACTTGCTTGATGCAAGCCAGGCAGCTTTCTCGTTCAGGACTGCTGAGGTACATCCAGTCAACAGCCGGATTATTCGGAATGAAGACATCTAGGCCCGGGAAGAAAGAGAGTAATGTGGGTTGACCTCCAGCTTCGAGCAGGAGAACCGAATAATTGTTTGGGGGAGCCGACAACCGATTTCCGAGGACACTTCCGCTTGACCCACTCCCAACTGGAAGGCATAATTATTGGTTTAATTTGAGAGATGACAATTAATTGAGAGGGGACTCACCGATGATAAAGTCGTACGTGTGGTTGTCCGGGGCTTGGAGGGTCTGGAAGTTCTCGAGCAAGTCCTTGGACTTGAGGATCAATGCTTGTTTCTGGATGAGGAGGGGTGTGAGGAGAGCCACCATGTACTTGAATGTCGTGATGGCCCCAGGGATCCCATGGTGCACAAGTTGAGGCATGCTTGTCCAGGAGTCGTTTGTCCCAGCTGGAACTCACAAATGCAAAGACGGGTGTCTTCTCAGTGTCATTCACCTCTCCCTCCAAATAATCTAATTTTAATCTGTGGCTGCTGTGGGGAACTCCCGTAACGGCACTTTCCATGTACACTTCCATAAAATCCTAATTGTCTGCCCGAGGCAATTCATCGGAAGTCGACCATTATCTATGGAAAGGTGGCACAAAATACACTTTCACTCGTCCAAAAAATGGTACCTGCTAATAGTCATTTATGTTGGTGGCTGGAGGGAGGATGACACGTTCTATTATTATATGGATACTTTGAGAAAATGAAGTTTATTTTATTCTATCTTAAATGGTCTGAAATATTGTTCTATGCATGAAATTTGACACAAACACATCCCAAGAATATTTATTCACTCTTCAAGTGGCGTTAAGTCGCAAACTCGAATTTGCAATCAGTCCTGGACATGACGTCGTTGAGCCACCGTGTTGAGCATGGAGTATGAGCAGAGGTATTGAACAATCTGAAATCCAATAATAAAATCGAAATAAAATTGAAATTACAAAAATATTTTTTGTACTAAAATCCTCGAGTTACTCACCAGTCCAGAGAATCGAGCGGAAAGTGTGAAGAGTTTTCCTCCCCGGATTGCAAGACGACTAGTTTCATGTGAGAGGTCGTAGAGTACGAGGGACAATTCACTTTTACTCAGACAAGCCCAATTCTTGTTTGTCCACAGCCAAGCTTTTAATTTTTTGTTCTGACATGGAATGAATAGGACGTGAATTGATTTTTGTAAAAATGTATGATTAAGAATGAGTGATTACCAAGAGGAGAGTTTTTGCAGGGAGAGCCAGGAAATTGACGAGATAAATGATGTAAAGGTTGGTATTGATTTTCCAGAGTCCCTCCTCCACACTCAAGGCGTCAAACAAATGGAGGGAGTGGTAGGACATTGTCATCCCCACAAAATGAATACAAAATGGACTCAGAATGTTGTTCCCACATTTCAAAAAAGTTCCATACTCACTGTACAACTCCAGTGTCTACAGTACAGTACATCCCAGTCATTAATGTAGAATAAATTCAACTCAATTTGCAAAAAAATGTAACTCACCTTCCGAACTGACATCTGTTTTTTGAGTCCAGTGTCGAAGAAATCCCGAGCCACAAAGTGAACACAGTACAAATACAGGGGACCAAAAACATTATGTGGGAGATGAATGAGTAGTCCATTGTAAAATCGAGCAATCATGGCCGCAAAAGCTAGGATGTCAGGGACTGGTGTGTTCACTCCTAACCAAAATATGTCACGAGCCATTGTCCCGCTAGTCACCCGCCATCGGAGAGGGTCAAAACTGTAGACGATGAGGAGCCAAATGTAAGCCATGTAGAGAGTCAAACACCAGAGAAATCCAGCAAAACCCACACCCTAAAAACAAAATATCGAATCAAATTGATGAACTTGAGAAAACAGTTAGAAAAAACTAACCTTCCAAGTCGCGAAAGAGGAAAATCCTTTGAGAGGACTTGTCTGCAAATTTTGAATGAAACTCTGGATTCGGTCTGACTGGAACCAATGAAAGTAGACGAGGGTGTAGAGGTAACCATGAAGGAAAAGTCCATTCATAAAGTCAAAGTAGGCCACAATGTAACCTTTATTACAGAGCAAATGACTCCACATCCCACTCAACATTTTGATGGCTGACAAAGATGCTAGGATTTGGATCAGGATGCAACCGCCCTGATTTTTTTAAATTATTAATTTGTCATTCATCAATGCTTCAAAAATGTGATTCAATTAAATACACACTTACCCTCTGGAGAGGATGGCGTGGACGGAGCTGGAATTCCTTCTTGTCCACCTTGTAGACCAGATGGACGGGACTAATTAGGAGAAGACTGGCAAAATCATACATGACCTTCACTATGTAAACATAGGGGCCAGTGTGGTCAAGGGTCGCAGAGTCCCCTCTAAAATATTGTACAACATTTTGAAAGATGCTGTTCAAGTAGATTTTTGACATTTTGATGTGCTTCCTTTGACTTTCCGCTCTAATCTGGACTTAATGTATTAGATTCTGTCCACAGAGTGACATCCACTGTTCAAAAATAGTTGAGAGGATTGGCCACGGGTTCATGTCCCTCACAACAAGGAACAAACCTTGTTGTGTGTCCTCTACTCGTGTAGTTGACTGACGAGAAATCTGGAAGTGGGTGTGATGGAGGACATGACCATCTAGGAGCAAAATTGTTGATACTCCTACCCATATAATGTAAAAATTAGACAGGAGGTTCAATTATAATTTTCCTCTTTTGTCAACAGGACATTTGGTGCCTTTATACATTTTCCGGAATTCTCAAGTTTTCACTTCATTCATTTCATTCGACTGTCTCCAATTTCCCTTGTGAATACTTGATGCGGATTGACATGTACGACGTTCGTTTGTTCCAGAGGGAATCGTTGATGAGGAGAAGGGATTAACACAAATTAGACTTTGAGGATACATGACAATTAGATGAGTTCGAAACATGTCCAACATATTTCTCTATTCCTTTGGTTCCTGTTCCGTCAAACTGGGAATTGAGGTGACTACATAGAAAACTGGGAAAACTAAAGTACAATTGTGTGTCATTGACCAATAAAGGTTATCCTAGTTCAAAAGGAAATATTTATTTGCACACGGGTTTCAAAATGGATGAAATCCATTGGTAAATAATTGAATTTCCAACTGTACTACAATGTGTTCTGTATATCCTATTTTTAGCCTTTCAATGTAAAATAAATTTTTGATGAGTTACTTCCATAAATATTCCTTTGAGTACACTTTTAATTTATTATTCTTCAACTGTACGACTTCAATCCCTCCCATTTTTACAACCAAAGCAGTATGAATTGAACATAAAATTAAATTCAATGACACGTAAAATGAGGGAACAAATCCCTTTTTCTACCCACACAGTCGTCCAGTTGGTCACATGGAATTTGAGCCGGAAACAAAATTTTGAGAAATATTTCATCTTTTCTTCTTTCAAGGTCACAGGATCTATTCAAAAAATTTTTTTGCATTTCACATTTAGCTGACTTGTTTGATAGGAATGTGAGAGTTGAAAGTTGAAAGTTACAAGATTTGTTGAGACTGTCCCGATGAGCTGTCAACTGACGGTGGACACTATCTGTACAAATGAAGGCAACGAGGACAGTGATTCCATTGAAGAACTCGACACTGTACATGAGGATGAAAAAGTACTGCTTAATGTCATACTCCATCTCCTCATTTGTCAGTAGGTACTTGGAGGCGAGAACATAAATCCGACAAATTTCCACTGCCCACTGGACACCCAACAAGAATAGAAGACGTACGCCCACCCCACAACTTGACATTCACAAGAAATTACAAAAGTGAATTAAATTGGACAAGGTCAATCCAGTCCATTTGACATTGACAACTTACAATTAAAGAAAAAAAAATTGAGACGGTACCTTTTTCTGATTTCCTTGGTGTCCCCATACTCACTTCTTGTTTGATGCCAGAGTTCCCGAGTTGAGTTCCCAGAATCGTTCGAGGTCCAATTTGAGAACCCACTCAGTCCCCGCTTGATTTCTGCTTCCGTCATTCGGAGAATCCAAACGACAGTCCCCAGAATGGATACATTCAAGATGAACAAGACTGCCTCACTCGTGTAAAAAAAGATGGAACCGAATGGCAGATCATTCATTTGAGGACACGCTTTCAACTCGGATACTTTCAATCTGCAAACAAAAAATACCGGCATCACACCACCAATTGAATTGACTTCAGTTTTTGAGTTAGAGAATGAATTAGAGAATGAATCCTTACCCGTGGTCCAGGAATAGAAATATGACCCTATGAATCCCTACCATCAGTCCTGGGCCAAGAAGGGAGAATGCAAAGAAATATCCAAATTTTATGAACGAATTTAATTGCCTTGCCCTTCTTTTTAACGGATTCCTGTATTGAAAAGTCACCAATAAATTAATAGTCAAATTTCTACAAAAAATGATATGTTGATGTGAAGGGAGAAAAAATCGGACCAAAATCCGGACAGCATGTCGAATGTGAGTGACGTCAGCCAGAATGGGACCAAATAAAATGTGAAGAGGTCCAAATACTCTGAAATGTTGTATCACAATTTTCAAATGATTTTCTGGCCAAGTAGTAATTGACAGTCAGAATAAATCTTTCAATAGGAATTAAGAATTACGAATAAAATTGGTGCAAAAGAGAGCATAGTGTTGACTGCGATCCAGAGCCAAAGTTGTGTAGCGGAGGATGTTGACACAAACCCTCAAGAATTGAGCAAGAGTAAATGAGAATCGAATCCATGAATGGACAGTCTGACTTCTCCAGAGAATTAGAAATGTCGCAATTGTGAGGGAGAGGAAAGACACGGTGAGAAACTGGAGAGCAGCGACCACGTAAAATACCCACGTCTACTCACACGGGAGACAGCATAAGAGAGGATTAATGAACAATGGAAATTAAATTTATTATCTTTTCAAATGAAATGAACTGACTAGTCGATACTGGTAATGGTCGTGGATAGTCCGGGGTCCACAGAATCGAAACACACCCTGTACTACTTCATCGGGTAAGTTGGGATTATTGGTCAGGCCGGGTGGGATGACAAATTTTGTTTTCATGACAGTGTAGTCGAAACAGTAATTGACTGGGGTCAGAACTACATTCTGTCCACTGATAGTGTAGTCAATGTTTGGGTGATGAAGCCTATAAAATTCATTTCATTGTACCGATTAAAGTTTACACACTGACAAATAACAAAGAGGTTTTACGCGGGTAGGATCCGATGTCCATCGATCATAATTGGAATGTCCGTCGAAAAATTGAAACCCAGTCCAGCCCACTTGAAGTCAAAGGGGCTTAGGTCCTGGCACTCGCAGTCCCCTGTCTCATACTTGATTGGCATTTTGACCATCCCGATCCCCACAATATATGGTCGCCAAGAAATGTTGACTGGTTTTGGAACACAAACTTCATCAACATTATCAAGAATCTCTCGATCCGAACAACATTTTCGAATCTTCAAACTTGCTCCCACTCTCTCACAAACGAGGACTGGCGGTGTGGATCCAGTGGAATTTCTGAGAACAATTTAAACATTTTACTCGTTAGGTAACTGCGAAAATAAATTGTTTGTCATGATTGGATTGTACCTTTCCAAATCTTTGAGAATTTTGTCAAACTCCAAAGAGAAATGAAATACATTTTGTTTCACAAGTTGGTAATAGAAAGGACTCTCGATGAAAAAGCCCACTAGACTTTGTTCCACACCGTAAACTTGACATGTCTCTGCTTCATCCCAATCTTCTTCATTCTGAGACTTTTTGAGTACAGTCAAGTTGTCGTACAGAAGACTGTGTGGCAATGAATTCCAGTTTCTGGAGTCGAGAGTAAAAACGATCAAACAAAAAAATGATTACTGAATTTTTATGAAAAGATTTATCCATCTGATAATTCAGGAATTTTGACCTTTAACTGATTAACTGACACGACTGGCAGTTTTTTTACCTGGTACCGGAATATTTCATCAATGATATATTTTGACGTCTCGTCAAATCCGCACTGTCGATCAGCACGAAATTCACAATTTCCCAACTCAGTAACCCATAATTTTCTACATTACTGCTACTTTGTGAAAAGGTAATGGAATTTAGTGTCAAATTATTTGGATCAATGATGATGTCATCTGGAGTCTCAATTTCGAAAAGGTAATTGAAATCTTGTCCATGAGCGACAACCAAAGACATTAAGGCACAAAGTAAATGGAAGGAAACCCTCATTATTAGAATTAATCTGAATTTAACAAATCGTCTGTTCAAATCGAAATGAACTGACTTGAACGGCGTTCCGTCCTGAAATGACGTCACAACTTGCACTTGCAAATATTTGGTGCGGCAAGTAAAGGAATTTGCACTTGAATGGGACAAAGCAGAGAGGATTGAATTTCTAACTAACTAATTTAATGTTTAAAATCTGCAGCTGTTTCGAACGATTTTCTTTTTTTATGTATTTCATTTCATTGCCTTTATGTAAAGTAGAAACTACGTTCCTAATCATGATCATGAATTTTGTGTTAAAATATGATTTCTCAGAATATGCGTCAGAGTGACATATGGAAATGTAAAAATAAATCAAGTTACAAATTTTTTTTCTTCTTAGTTTTAATTATTGGCAGTGTCAAAACCATAACTGTGTACCAAAAATCGAATCCGATTTTCATTGAGTTGGTAAAAACTGGTAAAGGCAACTTGTGTCGGAGTTCCGCTTCGAAAGATTGGATTGAGACCATAAAGGACAAATTCTTTCAAAGCCATGATTTGAATTCGATCTCGATAATTCTCTTTGTGTAAATGACTTTGTTTACTCGCATTTTTCAATCTGATAAAACTTTTTGCTAGGAGAAGAGAATAAAATTTGTCCTTGAGGATTCGAGCTAGACTCCGAGTAATTTTGATTGTGTGTTGTTTCAAATGTTTATTGACTCCATCAATAACTTTGAGAAATACCCGGGTGAGGAAGGAAACTCTTGCTGACAGAGGATGTCCAAGTAACTTGAGTCTGAAGCCACTTTGATTCAAAGTCCCTTCCCTGTACACTGTCGAGTACTTGAGAAAAAGGAGCGCAGACACAAGTGTCTCGAATTCCCTCGGAGTCAACATGGCGTAAGTCAACAGTTTCGAACTTGGTATTAATTCAAAAGACAAATCCTGGACAATCCGAATAAATCGCCATTTGGAAGTGAGCCAACCACGAATCTCATTTTTGAGAACATTATTGCAGTCAAGTCTGAGTGAGTCCAAGTAAAAGTCTATGACATCATCCATCTCTTTCGAACTAGGTTTATTCAAATCCCCATCGACACTCAAGTAAGCACAGTCCCCATAACCGACATAAGGATAGTTTGAAGGTCTTCGGGTCCATGGAAATCGGCGCCAATGTTTTTGAGACATATTTTTGAATTCGATTTGCAACTTTTCACCCAGAACACGATTCAGGTCCACTTGTTCTTCTAAATCTTCAAAAAATCCACCAGGTTTCTGACAATCTCGACACTTCAGAATGTGCATGATCTCTTCAATGTTGTGACCAGGAGAAGTTGAAAGGACACTCCTTGCTTTTTTCCCTCGTTTCGAACGGGACGTCTGTTCTCCATGAAGTGAAGAACTTTTCTCTCTTGGTAATTTTGGACTTGGCTCCGAGTCTTTGATGAATAGAAGGTCCAAAGATGAGGGGACATGGACTTCTCGACTCTTCTCAGAATGTCGAGAATGGGATTTGGAAGCGGAACGTCGACGTCGACGTCTGTGAAGGTCATCCTCCTCCTCCTCTTCTTCTTGATCAGACTCTTTACTATTTTGAAAGTTGAGGGTTTCCAAACTCTCATCTCTTTGCTCCTTCAGGAACTGAGAATGTTTGAAGATTGTCTCATTCTCCAGTTTATCCAGTTTTATTTGACATGTATGACTGACAATGGGACAAGTGCCCAAGATCCATTTTGGAAGGTCACACTCTTCCCCTCTGCATATTTCCTCCTCGATTCGAGACTTGGGTGGAGATGTGGACAATTCTTCCACTTCCCACTCGATCACTCGCTCCATTCCATTTTGTCTGGAAATTCGATATCGAATTAATAATTCAAATAATTACAAGTCCTTTTGGTAAAGTACTTTGCATTGTTTTTGATAAAAAAGAGAACTTACTGAACGTAGGCGAATGTAAGAAAATAGACGGGAGTCTTTTTGGAATGTCTCCGGAGGACGACATATTTTTTTGGGATGGCTGAACGCCATTTGTACAGTCCAGTTTGGAATACTAGGAGAGACAAATGAGTGTCAAGGGATGGGCGAGTGAAAGCAATTTGAGCTGTTGGTTGACCAGGTTCTGCAGGTGGGAGTAAATACTCTGTAATCCCCAGCTCTAAATTGACTCGTTGGATGAGGTAAGGGATTTGTTTAAAATCTGGTCGTGTAAAGTCAGGAAGTTGTTTTTTTATTTCACGAATGTCCGCCAAGATTTGCTTGTCGAAAACGATGACTGTGTCGACTTTGCCCTTTGCCTCGTTTGGCAAAATGGAAATGAAGAATGTGAGGAGGAAGGCTAGACGATATCTGTCCGCCATCTTAAATACAAATTGTGTAAATAAATAAATATATACCTAACCCATCACACTGTATTTCATCCTTTCGAGACTGGGAAAGGAAGGATCAGATTGTGATGACGTCATCTCATCAAATGTTTAGTAAACAAAAAGTCATTCTTGGAAAAATTCTTCTTTGGGACTAATGGTTCTTTGTCTCAAGAGATCATCCTTTGAAAAACACGTCTTTTTCTAGTTGCATATTTCGTGACGCTTGGGTCAGGAATTGGCATTAAATTCGCCGAATTTAATTCAGATCGAATGTGGAAATGTTAAAATTTTGTTTTATTCAAACAAACATTCTGCCTGGTACTTGTATTTAAAAAAATTAAAAATTGTATGTATGCACGAAAGCCAATTGACAAGAAACAATGTAAATTTCCTGTAGAGTCATTTTAACATAAAGTTTATGCTTTGAACGAGTAGGAATTTCCTAAAAATTTTGCGCTGGACTGTAGTTGAGACAAAGGTGCGGAAAAATGATGAGAATTATATTGGAGTTGATCAGAGAGTATTAGACGGTGTATGAAAACAGTCCTGCGTCCTGCATTCAATTGTGACTCTGTCACAGAAAGTAAACAAAGTAAAAAGTAAAAGCAGAAAATGCATTCATGAGCAACCTGAATTGAAATTGAGAGCACAATTGAGTGAACCCAGAGCCCAACCCATAAGTAGGTTTTCATGTTGTCAAATCACCACAGCATGTCGTCATAAAAAGTTTTTCAAGGAAAAATCCTCGTTTTTCTCCCTCATTTCCAAATCTCATTCCCCTCAAAATGGACACACCTCCCGCCCTGTCCAAGTTGACCCTCATCCTGTGGACTCTGACATGTGGACCAGGGATTCTAGGTCAAAGTACAACCCTCTCATCCAAATCCATGCTCGGTTTTTGTGACCGGGAGTACTACGTCCCAAATCCCAAGGACACTTGTGATGGTGGAATCTACTTTGGACAAAGAGCTCCCAAGTGTGTCTGCATCAAGGGCATGTGAGTACTCATAATCTAAATTCATTCACAAATCATTCTTTCACAAACCCAATCCTAATATTTCCTCTCCTCCATTCAGTTATCGGATGCACCTGAGTAACTGTGAAGTAGCGGACGGATTCGCAGAAGAGGTCTGCACACTCCTAGACGACGTTGAGACTCACACAAAGGTCAAAGGGGTCAAGTTGACCAAAGAATTGGACTTTAGTCAAGTGGCCGCTGTGTACGACCACATGCCCGGGAAAGACCCTTTCGACTGGGCTTTCCTTGGTGAGGGGGAACGGGGAAAGTTGAGTGGTAAAACATTTTACACAATCACGGGTCAGGCAGTCATCACAAGTAAAGGGAAACGTCGACGAATTTGTGTTCAAAAAGACGAGTCGAAACAAAATGGTGGGAGGATATGTCTCTATAGACACACGGACAATGTCAATATTTGGCCAATCTTGGACCATAATCAAAGAAATTTGGAAATCACTGTCCGTTCCACTTGTGATGCTCAAGACAGTTGGACTGACCTCAAACCTTATAGATGCTTTGAACCACTCACCCTTCTGGACTGTAAGCTTCCCACATTTCATTTATTTAATTAAATTTTCAATTAAATTCGTCCTTTTTTTGTTGCAGCTGACTGTCAATTGCCATGTGACAAGTTCAATGTATTTGATCGACGAACAACCCCCATCAACACAAACGGCACTGCAGACTTGGACAAGAATTGTACTGACCCTGTCGGTTTCGTCACTCATGAAAATGACTACTTGGACCGACGTCTCATCCACTACCTCCTCATGAAAGCCCTGAGCCAGGAAACCCCGCCCAAGGAACCCGACTACCCACCCCCGTCTGAAGAAACGGCTCTCGTCTACGCCCTCTTTGAACAAGTCAGAGACATTGCAATCGGGACCTGCTCCTTCCCGTTTCTCCGTGAAGCGTTCCAGAAAAATGCGGCCAACTTATTCATGAACCTCCTACGTGGGAACAACTGGAAGTATGACATTTCCATAAAAAAAGACGACTACGAGTGGGTCAGGTCAATCCTGGAAAGGTGTAAGGACAACGTGATGATCATCCCTCTTGACCCTGACCCAAAAGATGAGAGTAAAGAAGATGTGTGTCTTGACCCGAGGGTAAAATTCCATAATTCTGTGACAGAATTTCTGTCTCGTCCTCTGATAGGACTGCTCATTCATTTATTCATTTTTTATTTATTTATTTTTGACAGGCGACGGGTTACTGTCGTGGAGAACCGGGATCTTACAAACACACCCCAGTCATCATCCCACCCAAGTACAGTGACTACATGAGTAAACATTATGTACCGGAAGTAGTCTGGCTTTTCCTGGACATTGTTCACATGACCTGCTTCAAACATTTTGAAGAGTCTTACCGAATGTTCCACGTTTTACAACAAGCCATCGAGAAAATGTTCATTGTTCAAATCCGGGATTTGTGGTAGGTCCTCCTTTTGATCCGAATGTGACCGAATGTGTACTTGCCGTTTTTAATAAATTGTTTCAATTCAGGCACAATCCGACTTGGACACCCGGGATAAAAACAGCGATAATGGGAGGTGGGGCAGAGATTTCGATGTGGAATTTACAGATTTGTGGTGCGTCCGTGTATCATTACTGGAACAATACTCTCCATAGACTCCGCCGTCCGGATCCTTTCCCCTATCATACTCGAAAGTAAGGATTTCTTTGTCAATCTTTTCATGCACATGATTTTCCACAACTTTTCCCTAAATTTTCTCTCTCTCTCTCTCTTTAGGAAGCGATCAGCGGAGCATTTGTCTCCAAATTACGACGTGTATTGTGCCAAGACGAAACAAGACTTCAAAGTCCCGGATGGCTGCTCCCCTTCCAATAAAAATGCTCAAATAATTCGTCCCAAAGTCATCTTCTCCGGAGGGAAATGAACATGTCCACTCACTCATCACCTATTTATTTATGTCAAATTCTCATATTTATTTATTTGTACTGCCAACATTACATGTCAAAAATAAACAACAAATGATCCACACTCGAATTTTATCCTGGAATCTCAAATTATTAACATACAAATTTCAAAGTGGGTTGAAATTTAGGGAAAAAATACAATTTTTTGAAATTGAGGACAGTGATGACATGATGTAGGGCAATTGAAACTTCCATTGATTGCAATGTAGACAAAGGAATGAAATGGAAATGAATGAAAGTTTGACCCTCTTTTAATTAGATGTGAGATGAGGTTGAAATGAGCTCATGTCAAACAAACAAATAAATAGGGAGGGGGAGGGTGACAAAGAAAAACATTACGTAATTGATGTCAACAACTCAACTCACACTTGTCACACTCCCACTCACACGAATGTCCCAACTCCTCCGACATTTTCTGTGACAGTGAGCAGGATGTACTCCCTGGCCATTCTCCTCATTGGCCTGGCAGTGACCACAGAGTTGACATTGACCTCGTCCGTCCTCACCTCGAGTAGTGTGTCCGATGGAAAGTCAAACTCCATGGTCGGGTTTTGTGACGGGAGTTACTATGTTCCAAAGTCCCGTAAATCCTGTAATCATGGTATCAGTTTCGGAAGGAGAGCACCCAAGTGTGTTTGCATTAAGGGCATGTAAGTCCGATTTTGAAATATTTCTAATCAGTCAATCCCGAAATTACTACTACAACGTTTTTTAGATACCGGATGTACCTGAGTAATTGTGAAGTGGCGGATGGTTTCGCGACGGAAGTGTGTACTTTACTGGAAGACTTGGAACAGAACATCACAGTCACAGGAGTGAAGATGACTCGAGAATTTCGATGGGACAAGACAGCCCTCGTGAGTGAGAAGGGAAGTGGATACAATACAGAGTGGGACATCACAGGTGAAGGTGGTTCAGCACATCTGTCTGCAAAATATTTTTACACAGTCAATGGAGACGCCTTCGCATCCAAGGGCTCAGACTCGAAGGGTAAACTCAACTTTTGCATCCAGCGAACAGCCAAGGAAAAAAATAAAATTTGTCTCTACAAACACACGGACAATATTGAGAATTGGCAAATGGAAAAGGCTACTACTATTTCCGTCCCAGCCCGAAACACATGCCCTGAAAAGAAGGGACCCTGGACACCCCTCAAACCTAGAAAATGTTTTGACCCTCTCGACCTCCTCGACTGTAAGTCAAATTTTCCCTCATCTTGTATCTTACGTTAACAATTAATGATGCTAATTAGTAAAAAATTATTCACAGCCGAGTGTCAGCCATCTTGTCAAAAAACAAACGAGAGAGGGACGGGTGGGAATGACATTGTTGCTGACACAATCGAGAATGCCAATTTGGACTCGAATGTCACTGACCCTCGACCCTACAATGTTCACGAGAGTAGTTACTTGGACCGGAAACTGAATACATATTGGATGCTCCAGGAGACAGGAATGCTCGAAATCAAACCAGTCAACCAGTTGGAACATGGACCGAACAGGACATTCCAATTGTTTGAGATTATGAAGAATATCACCAAGAATTATTGTCCTAATCGTTTCGTCCCTAAATACTGGGTTGACCAAGTTGTGGAACTTTTTCATGTCCTCCATCATGGTGACATTCTCAAGTATGAGAATGAACTGAGAACGGATGAGTACCAATGGATCCATGACATCCTCACTAAATGTGGAGAGAATCAGAATAAAATCCCTCTCGTCCCTATCCCCGACTCGGGTAACAATAAAGGAGACAATGGAGAATTTGAGGGGGAACACTGTGACTTCGGAGTCAAGAAGGTAAGCATTTAAATGAGTAACAACTCCATTAAAAGTTGTCAAATTGTCATTAATTAAATTATGATTATCCAGGCAATGGGTTACTGTCCAAGAAGTTCTGGGATTTGTAGTTCAAGCCAAGGGATCCCTACCCCTCCGTCCAAGGTTTATGCAGACTACGAGAAAAAACATTACGTTCCAGAAGTGGCCTGGTTAGTCCTGGACATTGTCCATGTCATCTGCTTCCCACAATTCAATGAGTCCTACCGAATGTTCCATCTTCTTGAACAAGTCGTGGAAAAACTTTTCACCATCCAGATCAAAAACTACTGGTAAATTTCCCTTCATCTACATACCACAATATCTGGATCATGTCACAGGTCATTAAATACAGAATTGTGTTCAGGTACAACCCGAGTTGGTCGACCAAGACAAAGACAAACATGTTGGGGATGGGAGCGGATGTTTACATGTGGAATATGGAAGTCTGTGCTCAAGCCGCGTACACAAGCAACAATGACACAGTCCATCGACTCGTCCGCCCCGACCCGGGCAAGTACATCAGTCTCACGGACATTGATAAAAGGTACATACGCATATCATAATATTTTTGTAAACCGATTACCCTCCAAGGCACTCGAAATGACCCAATTATTTTTTCTTATTAAAGAAGGAAAAAGCGAGCAGCGGACCCCCCATCGAAGTCACAGGGAACTTCACTGGCAGCCAATCTTGACGTGTTTTGTCCCAAAGTCAGAAGTCAATTCAAATTCCCGGATCATTGCGAAAATATGAAACCTAAGACTAGTATTCACAAACCACAAATTATTCCAACATAATAACTCATTTATCGTATGCTTTTCGATGTGTGTGTGTGTGTGTGTGTGTTTATTTGTTTTTTGTATACATTATTTATTTAATTTATTAAAATTGTACAATTACATTATTACTGTCCATTAAAAGATACATTTATGTCTGAGAGTAATCTAAAATATACAAAAAATATACACAAGACACTGAGCAGTGAGCAGTAAAAAAAGGAACAATTACCAAAATTTTGGAACTTGGAAAAAGAGAAACCATTTTCAAGTTCATGTAGTAAATCCAATTTTTGTGATAGGTAAACATAAAAAATAAATTCCTGATTCACATTATCAGCGGCTGAATCGTACAAAATTGAGAGGAGTCGATGGATAACCGTTCTTAATAATCCATTTAGAGAGTAAAAATATGCGAAGAATTGTACTGGAAGTTTAATGAGGTTTAGTCCGGGACACGGTAGCAGTACCGATTGTAATTATACTTATTATTGGCTTCATGCGGGTAGTAGAAAGGTGCAACGGAAGAGGTTGCGATGTAGAGCGGGTAGATTTCAGGAGTGTAGCCCGAATCCCTCCCACCCCAGCCACCCCAAGAAGAACCTCCCCGCTTGAGCTTGGCAGCAATGTAAAGGTCACCACATTCATAGACGGTCAACCGTCGTCCCTCCCGCATCACGATGAACGTCTGGAAAGGCCGATTACTCCAAGCCATCCCACTCCCCGAATGTCCATACTATAATCGAATACACATTCATGTCACAAAAATCTGACCCCACACATGAAGTATTTGTACAAGAAATGAACTCACATGGACCAAGGCACCCGTGAAGGCCTTCTCGACTTCGTAACTATTTGCCACGATGACAGTATTGAGGGGCATTTGACTGACGGGGTCAGCCCTCGTGTGTTGATCCTTCAAACAGAGAAAGTTGTCCCAGTCGTACGTCGTCCACCGCATATAATTTGCATTGATGTACGCATCTACGAATGAGCACAGAATGCGGAATTCATTTTAATTTTTGCAACCAACCTAATTTGCTTGGATTTTTGCAAAATTAGATGGTAGTAGATTGAGAAAATTTTTTGTACCCGGATCCAGCGTGTGGGTCAATAGGAAGGTATCCCACATGGATGGTTCCCTCATCCGGTAACTTGCAACTGCCTGGTTCCCTGGCCCTTTTACCAGGCAGTTGCCGAGCAGAAAAAGAAGTGCAAAAAGACTCGTCCGCATATTCCCCGGTTCCTTGTTCTCTCCAAAATCGTCCCCTCAAAAAGTTTCCTTAATTAGTACTGGCCACAGACTACAAATTACGCAGTTTTTTTCCACAAAGACACTGGCCAACTGCCCACAACATTGAAATTCTGGACAGGCTACACAGTGTAATTAGTAGGCCAGTTGTAAATTACAAGTTGTAAAAATAATGAACACAAAATTTTGGAGGGTGCTAATAAGTAAACGGCGGTGGTCAGGAATGATCAAGTGGTCAAGAGAAACTGGTAGGGATGAGCACCCCGTCGAGAGATTGAAGCAAGCAGAGATAATCTCGAAAGAACAACAACAAGCCTCACCGCTAACAACCCAACACTCAGACTAAATACCAATGAATCCAGCAAATTAAATGGATAAAAGCAGTGGAGATGACTTAATTGGGAATACACAGACACTGTCGTCATTTCCCTTCTGGAAGAGAGGGAGGGAGAGGGGGAGGGATTTTCGTTCAGCCGGTTCTCCAGTGGAAGAGACGAAGGGCAGAGAATTTTCCCAGTCCGTTTTCGCACGCTATTAACGCAACGCACTCAAACCCCAGCAGCAGCCTCTGTGTACAATACAAGTGTACAGAGTCATGCGATTCCAATTAACCTGCTCACCAGTCCATATTCGCATGATTGTGTTTTTTGCATGTGCAAAAATCACTCCCCCCTCCTCACGTACCCATTTATACGATACTCTTGTACCTCCTGCTGCTTTAACAAGAAGAAGAACAAGAAGAAGAGGGGTTGAGTGTGTGTGTGGGTGAGGCTTGACATGTCATGCAATGGTCGTTAGGAAATAAATAATCCTCTGAACAGCTCCATTTCAGCACAGCAGTATAATTTCCATAAATTACCCTCACACAAAGCATTTAATTACCCCCCTCGCGACCTTGTCATCAATCCCTTGCCTCCCCCTCAGCTCAAAAAGCATAAGCGGCTGCTCTATGGAAAATACTCTTTTTGCCCATTTTTCCCATGGGAAAAATCCCCCTCCCTCCCTCCGTCTCTGGATACTTCCAATCTTTTTTTGTCCGCCAATCAACAATTGTTTTTTCTCCTCCTCTTCAGCTTCCGTCTGTGCACAATCTCAAGAACTCATCATCATTTTCTTGCAATTCTAGACTGGACAAAATGCCAATGACATTCCACTTCTTGTGTAATCGTCGTCATTTAATTAATCTTTCAAAATTGCCCTAGTCTCTCTCTCTTGATGCATGCATGCATGAGCTTCCAGTTCCCTCATTCATCCCACAATAATCCAATTTAATTAATGACGGATGGGAAGGACGTCTGAGGAACACGATTTGACCATTCAACATTCTTGTGTCATTTTCTTTTGTCTAATTAAATTAAAGGTCTTCAATAACCAGGAACACAATTACGGATGAATGTGAACTGGCAAGCTCACTCTTCAACTTTTTTCCCTTCCTCCTTCTCTCCTCCAGTCCTTCGTTGTCAAAATAAATTGGGAGCATTTTATTCATGATTCTCTTATCCTTTACAAGATTCTCAAAGTTAAAATTGATGTAGTAAAATAGTATTTTGTAGGGAATGGGGAGGGGAAGGGAGTGGGTTAGATTGGCGGGACGTGAGTGCAGTACTTGGAAACTGGATAGCGAATGTGACCACCAAGTGGGTTCCGGATTGGAGCTGGGTAAAAATCATGGAGATAAACTGGAGTTTGGTTAAGAAGTCTACCCGCAATGTACATGCTTCCACAGTCAAATGCCCGGACTCTCCTCCCTGCCCTTTGAAGGACGAATGTGGGGAAGGGGTAACGACTCCAAACCATTGCCTGGTTTTTTGTCCCGTACTGAAATATCCACATTTTAGAAAAATACAATTAATCTTCCTGGAAATCCAGTGCAACTTGACACGCTCTGATGAGCGTCAAAAGAAATTTGCAAACAGTCATGACTACACAAAAAATATTAAAGGCAAAAGAAACATGGATTTTTCCGTGGTCACCTGTTCGAGGTGACCACTAAAAGCAGCCACGAGGTCTTCTGGACGGACAATAAAGACGGGTTCCGTATGCCGCATTGTTCGCGGTGTCCCGTCCATTTCCAACCTTTTGTTCTGCCTCAGAAACCAACGACGCCACTCACGACCCTTCCATAAATAAAAAAAAATATTAATTCAAAAGATTATCATACTTGGTGCGTGTCTGATAATCAGACTCTGATTTTGGCTTTTACCTTCCAGTTGGGGTAGTCGGGGTGCTGGTCTGCAAAAATTGAACAAAATTTTGAGAAATTTCATTTTAAATTCGAAAGTGAAAGTGGTGGACGATAAGCTGTCGCGTGCATGTAATACTGTAGCCAGTTCCAATAAATTTCCGGAAAGTAGCTTATCTTTGATTGAAACTCTGACTCCCTCCACACACACACAAATGTAATTAGGAATCTCTTGACCTCGCTCACCTGGATTAAGGACATTGGCAATGGGCGAGTCAGTCCAGGCTGAAGAGAGTGAGCCTGAACGGATTCTTGAGTGGACAAAGTGGGTTAGTCCACAAACCCAAATGAAGAGTAACCCGATAGTTGTCTTCATCTCGGGAAAAAGATGCCTGGGAATTATTGGAGTGAAAGTATTTTTTTTAAAAAAAATAAATGCTTGACTCTCTGTCAGGATTTGTCAGAACCAGAAGAAAGGAAAGTTCCCACACTCTTCACTCTTTTCTATTCTCTGTTTTGTTTTGCTGGTTGTGTAACACACACGGAAGGAGTCAGTTGTTGACAATGTGCAAAATTTTATTTTTGACCCAGAAACTGATGACAAGTATGAAGGTGCTCAAGGTTGTGTGCATCCAAACGGCAGTCAAAATTAATTGTGATTGTAATTAGTCCCTGCCAAGGCATTCCAAAGACTCTCTCTCTCTCTGCCTCGCCGCCCACTGTTTCACCCTGACTCCAGCTGTCGTGTGTGACGTGTACGTATTATTAGGATGTAAGTGTGTGGATGATGGTCAGAATTAGGCAGGAGTCAGAGTCCAGGAATCCCCGTGTGCCGAGGAACAATTAGAATGCTTATTTTTACGGCAAATTTATTCGCACTCGTTAAATCGGGGGAGTGGAACGTGAACAGAATTTCTATTGAGAAACTTCACAATGGCAAACTTGTGTTCCTTTTACTTGTTTTCCGTCTCACTCCCTTTACTACGATTATTTTTAGGCTTTTTTCCACTCAAGTTCACCCTCCCCGCACACACACAGGGAGAGAGAGAGGAGGAAATTTGGCCCGTGTCCGCCTTGCAAGGAAACACGGAATTCCACTCGGACTTTCTTTGTAGAAATTTGTATAAATCTGAATGCCTAAAGACGAGAGAATGTCTCAAATTGTGATGATCGCAAAGATTGGCTCTGTCCTTGTTATACCCTGCTAAACGGTCCACTTCTGCTCAACAGTATTTCCGCCGAGTGTGGGGGAGTGCGTAATTAAAAAATTTTCCTTTCCGTAACACGAACACAGACACACGCACACACACACATCCCCGTATGTACGCTACGAATACAATACAATGCACACGGCTTGTGAGAGGTCGGACGGTCAAGTTGGAAGTGACTTAATTGTAATTGTTGAACGAACACCCAAAGTGGGAAAGACGACTCTGGAAGAGTGCGTTGGGATAAAGTTGATGCTAATTTTTAATTATATGTACAAGAGAGATGTAGATTGGCTCGTGGCTAGTTAGTTAATTAAAGGAGGGAAAGGGATTTTGTCTGAGTGGACCTCACAAAAATCCTCCACATCCTCGACACACACGATCCAGAGAGGCACAGTCAGTAAATCAAAGACTCCAATCCTCCCCCATTATCCATCTCTTCTTCATCTTTTTTTTCTCTTGTGGAGTGCCAGGGGCCAGTCGCCGTCACTCCATCCATTCCTCATCTCTCTCTCTCAAAAGAAGGAAGAGGATCATCTTGATTGAATTACAATTCGTCGATTCTCTGTGGATGTGGATTTTGCAGGGGCGCTCCAACTTTTTGGGTTGAAAAGATGAGAAAAGTGAGGGAGGGGATGATGATGAAGATGAGGCTGTGGGCTGTTTCGCAGGGATCACATCACGATACGTGTGTGTGGCTGTACTAGAGAGAGAGAGAGAGTGACCATCTTGGGCCAACGGCTCACCTAATTGAGATTTTATGCAAGACTTTTAAATGACTTGGACCACATGGGCAGAATCCACCCGCCCCATAACCACCCGCTCCACATGAGGAAAAACAATCCGAGAAATTAACCCATTATCCACGAGGAATTCAAATGTCCCCTGCCAGGTCACACACATACGTACACACACGTCCAGGAGGACCTTGTGTTTGAGACGGTGGAAGTGGGAGGAAGAAGAGAGAAGATGAGTTTTACCCTCGCCGTCCATCTGTCATCATTTTCTGTTCCCATTTTTGGGAAATAAAGTGTTGACAGAGGAGTCCATCATCTCCACCATTTGAACTGAAGGAAATCCATTAAGGATCGTATTTAACTTTAAATCCCCTGTCACTGAATTCATCCAACTGGCAAGGGCAGGAGGGACAGATGCACTCCAATCCTCCCCTCATGAGTACATTAATCGTGATGACTACAAATTTTAATCAAAATTTGTTTTGGGTAGAAAAGTCAAGATTGAATTTTGAAAATTCACTTTTCTCTTGAAAAGAGATTATTCCTCTCTTCAGACAAAATTTTTATTTGCATCTTTGGGCTAAAAATTAAATTTAACAGTTTCCCCTCCTCCTTTTAATGAGACCCTCAGTTTCATGGAAGAGGAGAAGAGGGACACAATTAGCAGATTTTTGGAGAAGGTCAGGGTTGGTGTGGTCACTCCTAAATTTATCCCATTAATTTATTCAGTTGGAAAGTTTCTCCCATTTTATATATGCTGTATGTAGTTGGAAGTTAATCACTTCAAAAATCATTGCACTTAGGTTGAATGAAAACTAAACATGAAAATGTACAGTAGCAAAAGTGGCAAGTACAATTTCACTCCTTATTCCTATCAAGTATAAATTAAAATGTGAAAAAATCTCATAAACTTTCAATGTCACGGCTAAAGAGAAGATACATCTTTAATGTGGCAAAAAGAGATTTTAAAAAATCAAGCTGAGCTATTCATGGTTAATGTTTTCCAAATGATGTTTGCTGTGGATTTGAGAGAGTGAGGGAAGGAGCAAATAATTGAACATTTTGTTTACATTTCATCATGATGTGTGTGTACATGTGTGTGTGTGTGTGATGAAGGCAGGGATTGAAAATAAGTGTTTTTCCTTTGCCAAATATTTTGTAGGAAAAATGTAGGACGAGCCCATATCGTCCACTCGTGAAGCTGTGTGTAAAAATGGAGATGAAAAATCCATCTATCAATTCTGGATGACTTTGAAGGTGTCAAAAAACACAGGGAATTTCCTTGTCTTTAAATGGCGTTAAAAAGCTATTTGTATTCATCTGGAATGCTCCTCTCTCACTTCATGCACTGAGCCCACAAACCCTCCGTCTGTTAGCCTAACACCAATTCTCAACAACAGATTCTACTTGATTCCCATCCACAGGTTACCTGCCACACACACGCGCGAACACACACACACTGTCTTGTAGGAGTGGACAGTAAAGTTGTGATTCTGTCCCGTTCTTCTTTCCATCTCACTGAAATGGAGCAAAAGACTCATTCTAATCCAACCTAATTTTCTTGCCGTAAATACTTGGCCCTAAATCTTCTCTCTCTGCGTGTGTGTGTGGAGCCAAGCCTCATCATTTTGACCCACTCTCCACAATTACTTATGATAATTGTACAGTACACACTCCGTTCAAGCTGAATGTTACAAAATCCTCTTTTCGAAAATGTCCCAATTTCCCCATACAGCCAACTTGTGCCTCTACCGTCCTTCCCTCATCTCATAAAATAATAAAAATCCCTTTCCAAATATCTCGCAAAAATCTTTCAACAAGTTCATTCAAAAGGCTATCCGGATTTGGAGTGAGCAGAAAAATGAATAATTAAATTATGAATCTTATCTGGAATCAATTATCTTCTCTCCCCCTCACACTACTACTCACCTACTTTATGATAGAGGGACAGATAAAGGAGAGAGAGAGACAGGCACACACACTACATTGTCCAAAGTATTTTGTAACACCCTTGACTATTGTGCCCATACTCATTGTTTTCAAAAGACAGGGACAGAAAGGGAGACAGAGAGAACTGTCAATCGATTGATAACTGGAATAAATGATGATGACTTGTAATCCCCCCTGATTAGAATAATATATGTTGTATATTTCTCCACTCATCGTCAGACGACTCCTTATCACTCCCTTCCCCTCCCTCGAAGAACCTCGAAATAGATCGATACTCATTGTTCACACATGTCCACACTCTCTCTTCCATACCAGATTTTTAATCCTCCCCCACAGTCCAGCTCATCAGTTTTTCCCATTCGCCCAATTTCCATGCTCAGAACCTAGTCCTTCAGTATATTTACAAACATGACCCAAGTCCCCTTGACCTTCCTCCTCCTCCTGACCCTATCACTGGGTCACAGTTTCGTTTTAGACTTAACTCTGAAGGAGGACATGGACCCAACTTTCTGGTCAAAGATCAACTGTCGCTACTTTTACAATTACACAGAGTACATCAACGCTCAAGGCTGTAACTTCACATTGCCTGAGGCAGCGGCGGCTTTTGCCAACCGAGAGGGATTTTGGGCTCCCTGTTCCAAGGAAACTTGTGACCTTGTCTACTATGGTAATAGTCTCCCCGTCCCTACCAACGTCACCGTCGAATGGATTGGGAAAAACTCAGCTGTGTCTCTCCTCCAAGTCTCCGCCAAGAAACATTTTGACGAGACTGACAATGATTATGAGTCCAGAGAAAATGTGAAGGGAAATGACTTGACCACCTTTGAATGGTCCAAGATCCTAGTCAGCAATGTGATCAACGACACCGATTACGTAAGGAAAAATTAACCATTATTTTGGAAACAAATTTTTGGAAGTATGGTCAATTTTCAATTTGCCTCTCTCTCTCTCTCTCTTCAGGTATTTAAATTCACTCTGACCATGAATGACGACAGTTTGAGCCTCATCGACCGAATTACATTCAACTATGATGGAGTGAGTGACCCCCGAACCACAACAACCACTACTCAGGCTCCGGGTCCTGGAACCACCTTCACTGTGGCGACCAAGGCTGACCTGACCCCACAGTGGGAAGTGAATTGCAACTATGCAAATCATCCAGAAGATTTTTGGGTTTACGGTTGTCCAGCCGATACAACGGATGTTGACCCTACGACCTTTGGCTACTGGACACCATGTCATGTCAATCATTGTGACTTTATTTTCAAAGCAGGGGAAAACAATCCACTCCCTGGTCGTATTGACCTCACTGGAATTTTTAGGGATGATGGACTCATCACAGTCTCCCGGCGGAAGGATGTCTACGGCTCCCTGTACGAAATTTTGGATGTTGTCAATTCAAGTCACATTCAAGCGAATACTTGGGGACTTGACCTACCCAATGAATGCTACTCTGACGTAAGTATTGAGCATTTTTTCAAAATATAAGGCAACTAATAATAAATTGGAACTTATTTTTAAATTTGGCGGTAGATTTACAACATCAGTATCTCGGGGTCACATGGGGCGATTCTCGTCGACACTTTTACAATGAAGCTCCAAGATGATAATACATGTATTGAGGTGGAGGAACCAGCCAAGCCAACTTTGGGACCCTGGGAGACGACGACGAGTGGAAGTCAAGTGGCAACAGCTTTCAATTTCCTCACAATTGGCATCACATTCGCCATTGCGAATTTATTCAACTGATTGGGAGGGGAGGGGAGGGGAGAGAATACAATATTTATTTTGAATTTCAATTGTAAATAGTAAAGGAAGATGTTATTGTCGACCATATTAATTTGTTTATTTGAGAAGTTCAATACTGTACGCATGTCAAATCCTACAATTTTCTTAACTAAGAGTCCAAATGAAGAAGAGAAAAAATTGGAGCCGGGTTTAGTGCAAAAATAATAGTGCAGTTGATTAATGTGGGTGTGTGACAAGAAAGGAAAAATAGAATTTAATTTCACAAGGTGGGGAGATAACACACACAAATATTTAGCTTACTAGGAAATTTACGTAGGACAATTATTTATTACTATTCGCTGTAGGTCTGATTGTGTGTGTGTGTGTGTGTGTGTGTGTGTGTGTGTGTGGACAACACACACACACAACTACGGTTAACTAGGACTGTCGTATTTAAATATTGAGTTTGTTCTGTCGTTCCGAAAAAGCTCTGAGAGTAGACGACATAATATTTAAAGTGTGTGCCTGTAAAAGTGTCCAACTTTATTTATTTATTACATTCCAAACAAAATTTAGGATGACGTCACAATTCTAGGATCTAAAGTTGAAGGATTTGGAGAATGGATACTGAACTCTCTACTCGCTAACTAGCACAATGAGACTATTGTAGACTCGTAATGGAAGTGAGTCAATACCCGGGTTTGAGTATTGGCATACAATGTGAATGATGAGATGTTCTTTCGTTCTTTCTGAAAAATGACGACGCTGTGTGTACTTGTCTGTTGACCTCCGTTTGCAACTCATTTTCATTAGAGGCTGTTCTCCTCCTTGGACTTGTAAGGAAGCCACCCGAGTCGGGCAACTGCACCAATATGTCTCTTCTGAAAGGTCAGAGCAGAAGGATGGACAAAACCACGAAACTGACGAGGGAACCATCCACCCCTGGCCAAAGTCCCTACAAACACAAACGTTACAGAGGTCATCAATACCCATACTGCAAGGATTCGTCCAGTAATGGAAAATCTATTTCATTTTTCACTTGAGTCGGAAATTCCGACTCGGAATTGTGCTAAATTCCTTCCCTTGAACTAAATTCCAACTTGTCACTCTAAATTCACTTGAAATGACGGGTAATTAGACCAATTGGACATACCCAGGAATCGCTTGAATTTCATGGCATCCGCATCCTCGCCGTAGCTCCCTTCCTTCGGACTAAAGTGACTCACCCGGGAGTTGGTAAAGCCAAAGGTTCGACCACCAGCAGAGGCAGCCACACTACCCAAGTGTCTCTTGTCCGCTGCCAACAAGTCGTCATAGTCCGGGTTATATTCGTCCTCCAGGCTACATGTCACCAACCTCTGTCAAGTGTTTACCATTCACAAGTCACATTAACACAACTTTAATGAGAAACGTTGAACACTAAAATACAAAGGGTCATTTCTACTTTACATTCTCTCTCATCAAAAATATCCATTTTCAAATTGCAATGACCATTAAATCTGTAAATTTTCGTCGCTCTAAAAGTGGACCGTTTGAAACTTGGACGCAAGACTTGAAAAATCAGTCGTTCAACTTGTCATCAAGAGACTTTCTCTTTGTCCCCCAAATTAGTCATCAAGGACTCTCAGGATCCAGGGATACAACTCTCTCCATCAAGTACACACACTCCAGCATTGAGCCTGTCTAAATGCATCAAAAGACTCAACAGAGTTTGATCCCTCAAATAATCTATTTTTATTATAGAACCTCCCACACAGCTGCTCCTCTTCTCTGTCAATCCTTCTCAAAATAGCTCTGTAAACTGAATTCAAGTAAAAAATGACACTTCACTCCTTTCATTCTGGAGAGAGAGAGAAAGGGAGAGTGTGTCATTTACTTTCTCCTCATGTGAAATACGGCTCAGCTCGCCCAACAACTTTTTCCTTTTAAAGTTAATTGAGTGGGAAAAACTTGGCAACTCCATTTCCCCCAACGACAACAAAACAAAAGAGAGGGAAAATGAAATGAGAAATTGGGCACAGTCAATCAGACTCCCTTCGGACGGACGACACCCTCCGATACACCAAGAAAGGCAACAATCCACTTCCGCCCTCCTTTGTGTCCCCCTCTTCCTCACCTCATTAATAATCTGAGTCAAGTTGGGGGAAAACCGAAACTCCATTCCATTATGCATACCACCCACCCTCCTTTCACAAACCAGACCACCCATCCTTCTTCACAGCTGATAATGAACTTTGACTCTTCCTCTCCTTCATCAAAAAAGTAGAGGGTTCGTTCTAATGAGACCCACTCACCGCACCATTGTTAATCTTGCATTAATCACCTTCCCTCTTCTTTGAAGCATAATTAGCCGCTGTCCAAAGTGTCGTCCAACTGACTGACGTCATCCTCCTCCTCTTCTCTCTGATGACACTTGAGGGGCGAGCAAGTGTGCGTAGCGTGGGCGTGTTGCCATTTGTCCCCGTCCAGAGCAACAGGCAAAAGGGAGAAAGTGGAAAAGATGGAACTCTGAATTAAATGTTGGGCTGTGTGGGCATCAGGAATGTTGGAGAAAAAAGAAGAGGTTCTCTGTATCGAAATGTGGATTCTTGACAGATAAGGGACACTTCATGCCCAGTGAAATATTAAGGGATTAGTTTTTTATCCCTTAACAGAGGGAAGAAGATGAGCATGTGATCGTGGGTTTTTGAGAAGACCCAGGATTACCCCTCTTCTCTTTCTACAATATTTTTGTTCTCCTGTGACATGGAGGAGAAAAAAGGGATTCATCGTTTGCACGCTTGAAATGAACAAACTTCCCTTTCTCTTTCCGTACTTTCCCTCTTTCTTGTATGCTGTAGTTTAGCAAGGGAAAGTCAAGCGGATGAAAAGAAAAAATTTTGTTTGGATATTCTGAAGAGTGGGAATCAGAGTCAACTTTGACGCCGTCAAAATTTACTTGCTCCTTCCACTCAATTTCCAAAAGAGCACGAATTTTTCAGCTCATGAAATTTGGACTGAGTGCTTCTCCAGGAGAAAGATAGAGAGGGAGAGAGTGAAAGTGAAATGGTGGACCGTAACTTGTTATGGTAGGGACGGGGAGAGATATCGAATTCAGGAAAATAAATAAACAAATCCGAATTCAGATTCAGTCTCACAGAAAAGAGAAAATTTAATTTAATTTTACAATGACTAAACTCTGCTTAGACTGTCATTCATCCTTCAAAATTATTTCCATGGGATTGTCCAGAAGTTTGAAGTAGAGCTTGTAAGACGCTCTTCTCTTTTATTTTACGGTAGTGGAGTGGAGTGTGGGTGTCCCTGACCGACTGGCAGCTTGTCCAATTTGGGATAAATTCTGTTTGTCTTTCTTCCTCCCTTCTTGTAAATTGACAGGGAAGAGTACGACCTATGTGTATTTGTTGTCTTCTCTTCCTCCTTTATTTAGCGAAGAAGAAATTGATGAGTCTCGATTTTACACGAACGATTTGGCACTGACCATTTGGAACGGAGGAGGAGGAGAACATTTTTCAAATCTGGAATGTTTTTCCATGTCAGAGGGACGGAATGCAATGTAATGTGGGAGGGAGACTTCAATAACAAAGTCCCACACATTTTTCTTGTTCCACCCTCTCTTAGAGAGAAAGGGAGAGAAAGTGGAGGAGGAGGAGGAGGGAATCAACACTCAAGAAAGGGAAGAGATTCTCTTTACTCATTGCTTTCCTTTTTACACTCGCTAAGTGTCGGGTGGGACCTACAAGTGTCCAAGCCGAGTGATTTTATCTTGAATCGAAATACAAATTCTTTCACAACTCGCCCTCCTTTCCTCAACTTTCTTTTTTTGCTTCAATTTGAATTTGAATAGACAACCCGATCCTCCTTTCCCTGTGTGTATATTTGTCAACTCCTTTTTCCCTCTACTCCCACTTGACCTTTTCCCCTTCATTCAGAATGTGTCTCTCTGTCTATCCATCCTTCTCGCAATGTGGACCCTTTTCAGCCCACTTGTGCAGGAATAAATTTTTTTGCGAGGTTTGCAGGAGTAGTTGAAGCGAAGCGGAAATTTAGATTAAAAAATTTTGTCGTGGGAAACTTTTTTCCCTTTTGATTTTTCTCAACCCTCACTTTCTCTCTCTCTACTTGAATAGCCCTTCTCCATCTCACTTTCACCTCCTGTCTCCCTGACTATTGAAACTTTTCCCTGAGAAGGGCATGGTTCGTAACTCGAGCAGAAAATTAATTTTTTTAAACATATTAATTCTAAATTTTGAAGGGTGAAGGATTTAATGACATTCCCCCATTTTTTCTCCAAATCACTTTCAATTTGTTTATAAAAAAGGGTGCAATTCCTTCGTGGAGTAAACTCACCTGCCAGGAGAGTGTTAGGATGAAGAGGACAGCCAGGTAGACTGTGAGATCAATCCCTGTCCCGTGTGACGCCATTTTTAATTAGGATGACTAAAACTCAATGTTGAAGAAAGAAAGGACTCAACTCACAAGTCCTCCACTTCTGTCCGTCGTCCACTCGCGATTTCCTTCCCAATTAATTTCCTTCCTCAGACTTTCCCCTTGTTTGACTGAGAGCACTAAGTAACACACACACACGTACACTCCACCTGAGGAGGAGGAGGAGGAGAAGGAGGCAAGGAGAAGTTGACCACTTGTGATGTCTGTCTGGGTAGTGTGTTAGACAGGGAGAGAGTAAATCCGGGATTTGTGACTCGTGTCTTGTGCTTGTGATCGGCTGGAGGGTTCCTACAGAAATGCTAAGCTTCCAGAGATTCTCCAGTCCTTTCTATATTTGTAGGAATGGGCGGTTTCAAGCTCAGCCCTAGCTCTCGCTTTCTCTTTGCTGGAGAAAGCGGGCAGAGATGAGAGAATGCGCCCAGTTGCCTTCATTCCTCTCTCTCTCTCTCTCTCTGTTCTCTCCTTTCCCTTTGCTTGAAATTGTGAAGGGAGACTGGGGGAAGAAAAAAAGCGGGTGCTTCTTGGCAATAATTAATCTGGTCTATTGTATTACGCGACGATCAGGAGAATACATGAAGTCCTTTCACAAAATATCCTCCTTCTTATGCTTCCCACCTTAAACTCCCGGGTAACCATCCATTACCCCCTCCTCCTGTCGATCTCACTTTCCCGAATTTAATGAGCCCGACATACTCCCTCATTTCCATGGCCAGGTGACCCCACAAACACACCCACACAAATCCCCCCCATTGGAAAAAATGTGAAAATGAAAATGTGACAAGATTTGAGAGAGATGACGGATCCTCCCTCATTTTTCCATGTCTTTTTTTCTCAGCTAAGAGGATCAAAGGATGGGGAAATAAGGGGAGAGATTGAAACTAAAAAGGCGGGTAAAAATGAGTCGAGTACATAGCAAGCCATTAGATTAAAGTCTTTTAGTAATGAAGAGGATGCTTTCCCCTTCCTTGCGCTGGAGACTGGAAAAAGGGGACAGGATGGCATTACACTTATCCCGGGTATTAAACCCCCATCAAGCCCCCCTTGTACCTGTGTGTGCGTGTGTATCGTGTGTGTGTGGAACCAAACGGTAGTTACATAAAATGTACAACAGGGAATCGGGATGGAGGAATGGTAAAAAAAAAACAGGGAGAATGTGGCGGAGAAAAGAAAGGAGAAAGTGAGGAAAGAGGGAAAAGCTTTGGGCAAAAGCTTCTTCCTCTTCCCGCCTTTAATAAATTTCCACAAATGCGACTACCCTTCCTTATTTCTTTTCCTGGACCGGCTGACCTTGAAAAATTATTAATTTTTGTAGTGCTTGTGTCTGGACTGTCCAGCACTGAGTTTGGAAAACTGTCCTGCCTTTTCTCTCTCTCTCTCTCTTTTCTACTGTCAATGGTCGAGTACAGCAGCTGGACTTGGCTTTTATATTGTGACTATAACTTTTAGGAAAATGCACTTTCCTAAAGGGAGAAAGAGAGAGAAAGAAAGGGGGGGCTAGACTCCGTCATTTCTTTCTCTCTCTATTTTCATAGATTCCAGAATGCCCGGGAGGATAGGAAAAAAAATTGTTTAATTAATGAGTAGCTCCATACTTTATTTTGGATTGTGTGTGTCGTGGAGAGTCGTCAGTCAATAGACCCCCTCTTCCCCTTGTCTCATAATATAATAATGATGGAGGATGCGAAGAGTCATTAAAAATTCCTGACTGGTTTTAATGATGCAATGGAGGAGTGTGGAGAGGAGAACTTCTTCCTTGTCCTCTGGAATGTTATTAAAATCTTCTTAGATGAGCTTCTCCTCCCATCGTCAGGACAATGGAGGTTGGAGCTCGTGTTTGTGTGGGGGCTGTCAAAATACGGGTAGGAAGACACAATGTCTCTTGTCGAGAGTGATAGTCTTTAAATTGAAGAATTTTCCTTAAGAGACCCAGACAAGGAGGAAGGATGACGCAGGGATTTTTCACGAAAATGGAAATCAAGATGATCCCTCATTCTTCTCATCTCATCTTCCTCTCTCTCTCTCTCTTTCTCGACAACCCTGAGATACCAGGGACAAGGAGATGATGATGTGAGTGGATGTTAGGAGGGACAAAAATTGGATTTTAATTTTCAATCTTCATGTCAATTAAAATGAATGGGAGATTAGTGCACTGGATTAGCTATGAAGAAAAAAATTGAATTTGTATTCAGAGCACGGACGAAAATCCCCGACTACGTCACAAAGGAATAGGAGTAGGAGAGGAATGGTTTCCTGTTAAAATTCCCAGATGCAAAACGGAATGTTGCCTCCACATTTCTTGTAAGATTTAAATGTCTGCTAAAGATGGTTGTATTAAATAAAGTATCAAGTGTAACCATTTTAAAATTATTTAATTCAATCTAATTCTGAGTTGAGAGAGCTCTGCTCTGAATCCTGACTACATTTGCCAGAAATGTGTGGTGGGCATTATGGTGGACTGACCTAAGTCAAGGCTTGTCCTCCTTGTCTGTGTCAGTGATGACGATGGATGGGTCAGGGGAAAGGTCGTTGCTGAGACTAGCACTTGCAGTGCTACTCACGTCACTCGTGACACTCGTTTGACTGTCCTTCCTCTTCTTCTCATTCTCTTCGTGACAAAGTTGGGCGGCTGCTAACCGTTTCTTCCGTTCCCGAAACTGTCGTCGTTTCTCTTTCTTTTCAGCTCGGTTGAAGATCCTCAGTGAACGATTGGCTCTCCACGCCATCAAGTTTTCCACAAGGAATGACATGAATCCACAAAAGAAACCTCCAGCACAAATGACAAAACACAACTGGAAGGGATTGGAAACAAGTGACGGAATTAGTATACCTTCAAAGAGGCTGTGTTCAAACATAAATCAAAGTACCGATTGCAATCACAATACCTTGAGATGACCCACAGTCAGTCCAGGTTGAGTCCGACTCTTCTTCTTCTTGTTCGGGTTCCTCAGTAAAGCCTATTTTTCAACGAAATCACAAAAGGTTTTTAATATTCCTTGTTTAATGAGTACTACATGGATTGATACCCTGTAAGTGATGTCATCCAGCCACTTCTGAATGAGTCCAGCATTCTGCATCAACCGTGTCAACTGTAATTTGAAGAAATGGGTTGTAAAACACAATTCCTTCCATGTCATCAAAAATATTCGTAAAAGACAATTGACCTGATTAATTCTTTCCAAAAAGGGTGAGCCAATCGGGAGGACAAAACCAACATTGTAAGAAGTTGGACATTCTTTCGTCACATGGATGGCGGACGAGTATCCATCAAAATAAATTCCCTTGGCAGCATACTGTAAATATTTCGAACTATCCATCACTGCAAAATCCGCCTTTGTCGCGACACGATCCAAAGCCCGTCGAATATCCTCTTGTGGCTGAAATCTTTTGAACAAGTTTTTGTCCGTGCGGTCCGTCGTGTTCGAAAATGTTCTCAAAACTTCCTGCAACCACAAAAATGTCAATGATCCAGGCTCAAATTGATGTGAAAATAGAAAATGACCAAAACATGCCTCAAATCCACCCCAACGTAGTCCAGATCGAGCAAGTTGAGCGAGTGTGTCAATCCTGGAGTCGGAGGGTCCTGTCGTCAGGGACACTATCAGAGCCACCTACCCCAAATCGAAAAATATTATTAAATGATTAAATATTTTGTAAAATTTTAGAGTACCCTGTAAAGGATGCAGGAGAGCCAGCAAAACACGAGCCAAGCGATGATGAGGGCACGCAGTGCGGAACTCTTGGCTTTTGGTGGTCTCCTGGATGACACCATAGCCCCGAGCGCATAAAATATCCCACGACCAACAGTGATAGAAGTGTCCATTTTGAGGGGTCGAGTGATGGCACTGAAAAGTGGTCCCGCCACAAAAGCCATCGACAAAATACAAGCCCAAACTTGCCAGGAGAAAGGGAGGATGAGGCCAAGCCAATGTTGAAGGGCTTCTGGGCGGGGGACCGCGAAACATCCACGATCCTGATCGTACGGCGAGGTCACGTCAACAACCTTCAAGAAAACGGTCAAGTTTTTTTAAAAAAACATTTTGACGTGGCAAATATAAAAGAGAAACCTTTTCTCGTCCGTCCAGAAGGAAAATGTTCGCAAAACCAATGTCAGCCTTTGCTTTCGAAACTTCTCCGATTATCCCGGACCAATCCCCGTCTCCCAACTATGACAAGGAAGATGAAAAATGTATTTTTCTCTTATTGGACTAATTCTCCGAATAATTAAATATAGGCATACATCTTGACCGTATCTGTCATTCCCCTTGAGTTCGTAGATGTTAAATGTGAAATTGATGTAGTGGGACAATTCCTGGAAGATCTTGACTTCCAATCCCGTGTAACCAAATTTTTTGGGAGAAAGCTCTTCCCACATGACTAGTGGTGGAAATTCAAAGACGATGGCAGTCAATTTGTGACCTCTCAAATTGTCTATTTTCTCTTGGAATAATGGACGGGCAGTGGCAGAGAAACGAGAGTTGACCCATCGTGCCACAAAAAAATGTTTGGGCATCCCAGGTGCTGGGTAAGGATCAAGAGCTGCCAGTTGTAATGCTACGCTCTTCCCTGACACGTCGTCCTGGGAAATAATGAAATTTTAAGATGGAGAAAGTTGTCACAAAAATTTAACAACATGGTTCAAAATTAGTGCTGACCAGGTCGTCTCCTCCTCCTCCTCCTCCCTGATCCAGGGTTGCTAAACCGGACGAGGACCCTTCTCGAACTGACACCTCCGTCGCGACGATCCCATTGAAAATTTTCTGATCTTCCAACATCCGTAGGATTCCCTAAGAATAAAACATTTGTCGGATATTCTCTCATCTCTCAAGAATTTCTCAACATGTTGTCAAGTGTTTCACCTTGGTAGGTTCCAAAGCCTTCTCCTTGACAAGGATCGTCATTCTAGCTCGTTTATTCCACCAAGGGTACTTGGAGGTCAACCTCAAAATGTTTTCAAAACCTTTCTCATCCTTCACAAAAACGAAGAATGCTGTTGCTTTGGGCAGCGCTTTATGTGACAAATGTTCTGGGCCCTCTTAAAATTTCATTTAATAAATACTTTAAATTGAAATTGAAGTGCTACAAAACAAATATGAAATGAGTGAATATTTTCAAAAAATCCACAGACTAGATTTAACTCGAAGCGCCAGGGATCGTTGAAGAGGCAAAAAGTAGGCGATGAAGGATTTTCTCGTGTTTGTCTCCAATTTGATGAGTAAATCCCCAATCTCCCATGATTCGTCAAATAGAATAATTACCTAAACTCCCATTTTTTGAAAAAAATTAAATTATTGCCAAAAACACAGTACACCATAATGATTGTGAATGACCTGGGACGCCTCTGCATAGTACTTGTTTGCTGTGACTGTCAAAAAATCTTCAATCCCTCGACCTCCGCCTCCCTCCATGGAATTGCCCTCTCGAAATTTTTTGCATTTTGAAATGGCGTAAAAGAGGGCGAAACCAATGAGGTCCACTCGAGGGTCAGAAAAGTAAGTTTTACATGTTGTGTTCACTGGGATACTCCAGTAATTCTCCATCTTCTTCTCCAATTATTTATTTTGCAAAAATTTTTTACTTTTAAAATTCTGCACTGCAAATAAGGAGAGAAGGGGAGTAACTACCATCCCCTTGTCCTTCCTCGGTTGTGAGTCAAAGTTTCCCCAGCCACAAAGCCAACTCGGTCAACCATTAAAAATTAACAAGTGTATCACAAGGAATGCCAACAAAAAAAGAGACATTGTCTATCCAACTGGTCTTTCTGCCAACTCAAATCTATTTCTGTTTTTTTGCATTATAGCAAAAACAGTAAGGGAATTAGCAATTCATTAAGATTTCACAAAGTGTCATCCAACCCCCTCGTCTATTCCTAATTCCTGAACAGAAGTCTTTTCTGCTCTCTCTTTCTTTTTACGCTCAAGTCTTGAAAATGAATTGTGCATGTTCCAGTTTTGCTTTCAGATTTCTCCGAGACAATCAATAGTTTTTGTGTACACAGCCCTCACCCACTCACATGTGCCCTACATTACCCGGCCCCCTCCATCTGGGTAGTAACATATGCGAAAGATAAGAGTTGAGGACAAATAAGTATTCCGATTTCTTAATACACACTCCCCATCTGTACTGATTTAATTATAAGTTGGGTAATATTTAATGGCGAGTGGACATGATTCAGTCTTGATTCAATGAAAAATCTTTTTTTAAAAATAAATATTGGATTGCGATTTGTACTGATTTAAGATTGAAGAGGTGAACAGAATCTTTCGTGTGTAAAAATGAGCAAGGAGGGATTAATTAAAATTCGTTTGTCAAATGTCATTCAGTTTTGAAAATTCTGTCAAATTTTCCAATTCCGTCATCACACGGAGGATGAGTTCTTCTTGGAATGGTTTGCCAATTATTTGCACTCCAATCGGCATCCCTATGGCATGTAGCAGATTCTGCACAACCAATACAATCATTTCAACTTAAATTTTTGCACTTTTGATTTGTTGTATTTTGTTATTTACTTTTTTGGCCAGATTGATAAAGAGGTCACGTGAGGGTTCATCCTTGCCAATATTTTGTCCAGTCTCCTTTCCCATGGGTATTACTCCTGAGGGATAGTCTAAGAGGTTCCACAGGGCAACATAGGCCACGGCCACTAATTGTATTTCAAATTTAGAATTAGAATAATAGAACATTTCTCAAAAAAACGAGAGAAAAAAACTCACGGAATAAATTGGCAGGATCATCCACACGAACAGCAGGGATGGGGAATACGGGACTGAGGATGAGATCCAAATTTTTCCCCTTCACTTGCTCGAGAACGTCTACCGAGATTTGCCGGGCCTTCCCCACAATTTCCTGTAGTTGGTAGGATGCTTCCGAGTCGACCCCTGCCCTCAGGGTTAATTGCAGTCTCCCTACATGTCCGGATGTAAGAAAACGCATTTAAGACTAAATTGTTCAATTCGCTTCATGGTCAAGTAGACAAGGACTCACGAGAGACGGGGGCTAGACCAACGAGACGACGTTGCCATGACGGGAATTGAATCCCAAAGTTGAATGTCCGAAAAGACTGAGCAATTTTGTCGTCCTTCAGCATAGTTGAAAAGTACCTGCCCTGGTCCGCAAAAAGGAGGTCCCCTTGAATTTTCATGAACTCGTAGGCATCTGGCATGTCAAATGGGACAAGAGTATGACCCAGAGTCTCCAAGTCTCTCTTTGTTTTGAGAACAACTGAAGGGGTGTCTCCCATTGCAGGGAAGAAGGGTAAGGAAGTAAAGTAGCCAAGTCGAAGTGGACGTTTCTCTTCAAACAACTGGAGAATTAAGGAAAGCAATAATTTTTTAATAAATTAATTTAAATTACTAAATAAATGTGGTTTTACGCGTGGATTCCAAGGGATGGGCATCGTGAAGGGATCATTTCTGTGTTGTATGTCCCCCTCGGTGAGAGCCCTGTAGACGGTGGCTAGGGTTCTAGGACTGTCGGCGAAAATGGCTGGAACTCCAGTCACTTTGTAATTCAAATCAAATTTAAAAAATTATAAGCAATCGAACATTCTTTCAAAATGTGTAGCAGGGATTTGACTTACTTCCAATAATGTTGGGTAAAGCAAGGATGATTCCGTCATAACTGAGTCTCTGTTGATTTTAATGTGAAGTAAATGTAATGTCTTTCCAGTTCCTCATTAAATATGTATGCTAGTTAAAAAGTAAGGATGTCACCTTGGAAGTGGACATGATGGAAGTGATCCCGTTGAAATGGGCTGGGATTCTTCCTGACCCCGCCTGCGCTTAAAGTACATTATTAATATTTTGAATGACTGGCTTGTGTTCACATTGAATGAATCAAATCACCATGTCCGTCCCGGTCCCAAAATGGATGGCCTTTGCTGCAACCAAGCATGCTGTTCCACTGCTTGACCCACCAGGACTCAACGTATGATTCAAGGGATTCTGCAATCAAATTATCACTCACTAAAATATCGTAATGGAAAAATTTTAAGAAATTTTAGAAGAGGAGGTCACTGACTAGGGTTGTTCCGTAGATGGGATTGTCACTGCCAAAAGACATGAGTGTCTGCGGAATGTTTGTTTTGCCTTGTAATACATAAGTTAATAATTAAAATAATCAATATTTTATTGGTTGAAAAGAATATTTCACGTGAGAGTCGAAAAATTCTCACAGAAAGGAATGGCACCCAGGTCCATGAGGATGTTGACGAGAGTAGCAGTTTTTTTGGCTGGCTTGTAAAGGTTTCTTGAGTACCCGAGGGTCGTGTCCATCCCTTCAATATTGTGGTCATCCTTGACACAGAACGGGACACCATGAAGCGGTCCTTTCACTTTCGGTAGAGAGTCCAGTTCTATTGCCCATTTCTGTCACCATTTCATACGTAGTAAATTTCACAAGGAGTAAAGAAAATTATGGTCACTTACCATGGCATCGGGGATGAACTCTGTGACACAATTGAACTCACTCGTCACCCTCACTGTCCTCCCAATGTGTCCAGACAAAACTTGGGTAGCTGTCAGATTCCTAGCCTGAAGCCGCTCAACCAACTCTTGGAAAGGAAGGTCAGGGATCCATTCAAATTCTGACCTCATGTAGGTGAGTCTCATGTTCCGCATCATGGCTCCTCTCTCTGCCTGCTTCTTTGCCCGGTTCTCTGTCAGTTGGATACAGTGCTGAAACCCGTATTCACTTGAAAATTAATTTCGAATCCTTTTCACAAAAAGTAATAATTTATTCCAATACATTTATTTAAATGATGGGCTAACCGAGCTTTGGCAGGGTCGTTCGAAAAGTTGGGAATGGATTGGATCCATGACCAAAATCCACAAAATAAAGTACAACGTTGACATTGTGAACTCAAGCTAGCTTCTAAAGACTTGAATCGGATGACGGACAAAGGTGGAGGTAGGACGATGTGGTCCGTGCCGTGTTTATTTCTCGACTAAAGAATTTTTGACAGTGACCAAGTCGAGTGCAGTCACTGTAACATGGGAAAGGGGAGGGAGTGAGTTAATAAATTGTGATTAAATCATGAGGTATACTTTGAAAAGTAAAAACTGTTTTTTTGACAGAGGAAAACTTCTCAACGAGATAATTAGGAGGCTCGTTAGAAAAAAAAGAATCCATGTGTTTTTGTGATATGGGACAAGGTAAAGAGAAGGGACTGAGTTTTGGTGGTGGTGTCAGAGCTCGGGATGGTGGATTAATTATGACTGTATAATTGAGACGAAGACAAGAATTATTATATTGCGAGTTTGGACGGACGACGGCAAGACTTTTGAGGATTCATCTGAGCATGAACGAAAAGAATGCGAATGATGAGGATTTCGCAACTCTGTTTCATTTGACTGAGAAAAGGTTTCTTTGGTGGTGGTCTCTTTGAAAAGGCTTAGGTCGTTGTAGTATATATGTATCTACTTTGTAGAGAGTGTGGATTGCGCACGTGAGGCAGAGACCGTTCAGTCGATGGGTCAATCTCTTTGTGTGTGTTAGATAGTATCTGCTAGATTGAATCCGCACTGCAAACTGGAGTGGCCATGTACTCATGCACACGAAAAGTGCAAGTGCAGGGATCAAACATGTTAAATGGCTGGGAATTACCTTTGACCATTCAATGAATTTTCAAATGTCCATGAGCACTCTATCCGAGTATGTCACCTCATTCCAATTGTAGTTCAAATGTCTCCTCTTGATGACGAAATTTTTGTGACTATTTACATGTAATTAGCCCGGTAGCTCTGATAAATTGAAATTTTATTAGTTCACAGCACGAAGCTCCACTTCCAAAATTTGCATCTGCTCGCCCAAAACAATACGAACTTTACTTGACTCAATTTGTCTGTATGACCGTAGACGTTGCATTACAACCCTCACAACATCCGTCTAAAATTCGTGTTTTATGTAACTTAGTAAGTAAATGTATCATTCATTATGAGGAGACATTTAACTGTGGACACATAGCTAAATGATTAAAGCTCCTCAAGTACTTCAAAAGTGACCGACGGACCATGTTAGTAGATGAAGTGAATTCGACCAACCTCACATTCACTCAAATACTTCTGTTGACCACTTTTGTGTGTGTACTGCAGTGTGTTAATTGCAGTTTATGCTTGTTTGTTCATCTCACTATTTTTTTCAAGGGTTTCACTTGAGCCAACTTTATAATTCATTTTAATCCGTTCCAACGGCTGATTCTCCTAAATATTCATAGCCTTGTCTTGTCATCAGGCATTTTTGGCTATTTGTCTACAGAGGAACAAGTGATTTGTTCAGATTTCATTTGAATAATTATTCTTTATTTTACTTAAACTTATTTCCTCTAGATAGGCATATTATGTTGTAATGTGCTAGTTGAGTGAGTGAACTGCTAACAAGATAAGTAATTTGTGTTATCCCTTGTAATCCTCAGTTCAAAACTGTAGAATGTTGACACGCTTTTGTGGTTGTATAATAAGTGTACGTAAACAAGTCCATCGGCTCAGGAAAAATGTTTTTGGGTGTTCCTGGTCATATCAGACACTTTAAAAAAATTTCCGACCCTCTGGTTGAAAGCACACTATAAATAATTCTGGAGTTTTTTTATGCAAAACCATTGAAGAATCCTAATTAATCAGAACTTTATTCAACATCTGTAAATTGTATTTACACAAGTTTTTCTCTCTGAACTCTTAAAAATATTTATAATGCGACATGCTAGAAATCCCTTCAGACTTTTGTATTCATTTCATGATTGTCTAAAGAAAGATAATTTGGGTGGAACAGTTGAAGTTAATCAGGTGGAACAGGATTTATGAAATGTCCTTGGATTGCGAGAACTGCATGAGGACGATGAGGTATGTGACGACCTGACTGGCAATCTGAAAGAAGTAGAAAGAAGAAAGTTACAAAGAGGGCCTGATCAATTACTAAATAGCAATATTACACCTGTCGTTACCCCAAGAATGAGACGTTTATTGAGAGTGACATAATTGCCAAAGGAGATGATCGTGGGATTCTGTCGAATCATGTCATGGAGAAACTTGAGCTAAGTAAGAAAAAAAGATGGAGATGAACTTCTGGAAGACGTAATTGATTGTAAACAATGATGACTTTAATTTTGTACCTCCAACTGGACTGCAAGTTCAGAAGTGTTGATGGATGTCAATTCCTTGGAGACTAATGATTCCTGAAAGAAGGACAAGAAGAATATTTGGGTCGTGTATGCAAAAGAAATATATACGAAGTTTTTACATTGTGGGTGATACGGTCAGCGGCTAAAATCTTGAGATAGATTCTTCCAGTGAGGACGAGAGTGTAGCCGAGACAAGGAATTAAGAAGATCCAGCTCCCTTCCAAGGCCCAGGGACCATTGAGGAGGATAAAGACAAGGTCCGTGAT
>WJFB01000422.1:0-64512 GCA_009870185.1 Pygmarrhopalites habei | reverse complement strand
TGGCCACAACACGTGACACTAGGTGGGTCATCTTCACTGTGAGTATCAGGTCATGGGATGAAGGGGTCACAAAATGACGGCCCAAAAACAAACTGTCCTATAGTTTCTGAACGGACCTTATGTACACCTGGATTTTTCTCCCTCCCTTTATTTATTTAGACGTCACTTGATTCACTCTTAATTGTGTCCACATTGCTTTGCATCATACTCTGTATTATGAAGAGAGAGAGTATGGCCAGTGATCTCATTTCATGTGTGTCTGTGTGGAGAGGGATGTCATCGGAGAGTATTTGCTGAGAGAAGATGTTGAATATTCAAATGTTGGCTTTCCCTCTCCACCCGTCCTGAAAGACGGTTCCAATGTTTGGTTGTGTGTGTGTTGGGGACCTTTCTCTGCTTTCTCCTCAACCATCCATAGATAGTATATGACAATTGGAGTGTAGGTGTAAAATCCAGTAAAGTATAGAACGAAGTGTCTAAGAAAATCTCTCTCTCTATAAGCTATCGATCGTTCCGTCTCCTCCTAGTTTCTTCAAGGAAGGAAATGTGCATTCACTTGAAGAGTTGCTAAGATATGAGAGCGAGTCGTATATGCATGTACGAAGAACACGACGTGGAACAAAATATCGATTTGCATCTTGTCTTTCAATTCAATTCTATGAGGCTGTGTGTGTGGAGTATGTAGTACATATGTATGGGTATGAAAAGTCGGCTGCTTTACTCGGCTTCCACTTCCTATATATTATATTATTAGTATACACGGAGTAAATTGGAACGGAGCTTCATCTTCTCTTCTTCCATGCCATGCTGTGTTCTGTGGCCTACGTTTGGCTTGTAGTTTGCCCTCGTCGAAGAAGAAGAAGACGACGACGGTGGGGTGGCTGGTGTGTCTCTTTATCTTATAGATTTTCCAACTGTCCTCAGACATTTACCTTCTCCCTCTACACTCCTCTCGTTGGTGTGTGTGTGTGTGCGTGTGGCCTCATGCAAATTCCCATTCTTTGAGCGTTTGAGGGGGAATTATTGGAATGCGAATGCACCAATGTCAATGCAGCTCTGTATAATTTTCTCCTTACCCACATTTTTTCTTAGGGTTGAAGGTTACAACTTTTTTGTGCAAAAGAACTTCTTGACAATTGTACTCTTTCTCAATGACTAGAGTGTCTTTGATTGAGTCAAGATGACCTTGTGTGAGTAAAGAACTACATAATAGTAATATTTTGTGGGAGGAGGAGCGTTGGAAAGTGAAAGAATCGGTTGTGTGGATCATGTGAAAACAAGAAAGACTTTCAATTCTCAATTAGAGGGAAGATTTATGATGTCGATCATGGGGACGATCCGAGCAGTGGATGAGACTCAACCGAGGATGACGGGAATAAAAATACGTAGGGGTGACTGTGGCCTTCCTTTCAGGGTTTCATTACTGGGTGGTGGTGTTGTGTGTATCGTGGATTGTGCATAATGGAGTTAGGGTCATTTATTGGCAAAGAAGGGAGCGCACAAAATATTTTGAAATATTAGTTGACATATTTCACCCTTTTGTGTGTGTAGTTTTCCTCCCGGTTGAAAACAATGGGGGATATAAATCTGAGCTGAGCTGTGGATTTTTAAAAGTTCCCCTTATTACGGGACGAACAATGGAGTGAATTGCCAATTGCCAGTGTGTCTCGATTCTCGATAGATTGAGAGCGTGTGCCTATATTTATGTAGACAGAGGGAAAGAGGGGCAGAGGGAGGGAACCGTCAACAGAGCCCTATTCTACATGTACACAGAATAGTAGAGTAGACAGTCAGTCAACGGATCCCGTGTGTGTGGGAAACAATGGGAACCACCAACTCTGCATTGTATGTACAGCCATTATTCTCCACAGTTTACTCTCACATGGTCTCTTCAATCTTCATAGTTTATGGCTTATGGCTTGGGCTTTATAAATGGTCCAGAGATTATATGGGCTATAGTTCGTGAATGTCATCACAGTCATGGCCCGATCCGGAGGAACCTCTACCCTGGGTAATACGTACGTATATAAAACACATGGATGAAGGACAGGGAGATCCCTTGAACACTTTAGTTGATACACGTATGTACGAGGATGACGATCGGGGGATGAGGGTTGAGGGTTCAACTTTCTGAATAGGAAAGATTTGGACGGCACACGCGACTTGCCGCCTTCCCCGTGTTGACTTTTTGCCATTTCGTACGTCTGAATATGTACACGAGTAAAACAGAGGACACTGGGTGGACCAGAGAGACAGAGTCTTTTACGACATTTGAAAAAGCGGGACAAGTTTTTTTCCCTGACGGTAGTATTAGTACTATTATGAGGGAGGATGCATGATATGTCCGGAGAGCGACGTGTGTGTGCCCTGCCTGCCGCCGCTCAACTTTATGTGTCAATAATAAGGGGGGCCCTTGCCATCCTCCCATGATTTATTGTTATACTCTGTTCAACTCCGTCACATCACCCATTCAAGCCAATATCTCAAATCACACCACAAACAGAGACAGAGAGAGATGACTTAATGTGTGTGTGTGGATCCTAGGGCCTAGCCAAAATTCACCCCTACCGAATTTTGAGCCAAAAAAATGTTGAAAGCCGGGATGAGGGTGACCAAAAGAAGAGGAGTGGAGTCAAAAAGATTTCTACTCAAAGATCCTTTCAATATTATGATTTGTCCTCTCCAACTTTCTCCCTGAATAGAAGCTCTAGGCTGTGGCACTACTTGCTTAACTTGTTTCAACTCATTTTCTGTTCTCCTTGAAAAATTTTAAGAATTATGAGTGAGGATGGTGGGGTGAGTGTGAGTGTGTATGGAGAGAGGGAAAAATAATTTTTGATTTGATTATGACGTCCAAACTGTGTGCCCTTATTCTTGTCCCATTGTCTGTCCCACAACCCAACACAACCCAACAAAACAAAACAGACACACACCAGTCGATAGCATAATTTGTCCATTATGTACAGCAAAAATTGGGTTTGCTCTGAGGGTAATTGCTACCTACATGAAATTTGATGGACGACGATGAATTATCTCTGCTCATTACACTTTTTCTACTCAATATTGCATCACATTCCCCCATACATATTAATTAGCAGATGGAGGGAGAGAGCAGAAAGTTGGGAAAATATTCAGACTAAATAGCAAATTAATTACAAATGGAGCGACCCAGGCTCCTCCCTCCCTCCTACCGGTCTTTCGTCCTCTACACACACACACACACACGTCCCGTCCCGTCCTCAGTGCGTATTGAAATACACCAGACAAAAAAGACGGAGGAAAAAAAGGATGATGGACTGAGAGTGGCATGTAATTTTACATTTTGAAAAATTAGTTCTTATCCAAAATCGTCATCCCAAGTTGAAGAAGGGACGGAGCAAAGACACGGGATGAGAGAGAGATCAAGTTGGGAGATTGGTACAGACGATACGGTATTCTCATGTGTGTCTGAGAGAGAGAGGAGGCTAGGCTCTGCGAGTTAGACAGATTGATTTTAGTTGGCTTGTTGGCATCACTGGGATACAGTCTGCAATTTCATGGTTCTTTGCTGCTGCTCCCCACTACACACAAACACACACACTGAGTGAGTGTGTGTGTGTTATAAGTAATAGGTTATCAGTTACAGTGTTTGACGGTAGTTGAGATTGTTGATAGTTGTTATAGTTGGTAAAAAGGAGGTATGTCTGTAATTAATATGTGAATCACAAACATCCATAACAAGTTTTTTTTCTCTTCTCCTCCTCCTTCTTCTCCTTCTGATTCCCTTCTCCCTCAACCCAACCACATCATCTGATTAAAAATTCAAATTTTCAAGCTACCTGTATTGAGTTTTGTTTTTTCTCCCCTCTCCCCTCCTGTCTCTCAACTCCCTCCACAAACACACACACATTATATCTCACAACACACATATACTTGTTATTCCTCACCGCCCTGTACGCGCGCATATCAAAATCATCTCACACTAATTTGCATTCCGTCCATTGCAGTGGGCTAAGGAACAGTCTCAGACACACAAACACACGCTTCCTTGGTCTTACATTCAGACATGCATTCATGGATTATCCATGCATACTAGTAAACAAGGGGCTATTAGATTAAGAGAGAGAGCATCTCCCATTCCTCCTCAGTCCATCATATCATCGTATTTCTGTGTGTAATAGCTGCCAAAAAAAGTTTCCACTCTCTCATTCCATCCTCGAGAAAAAATGGCCGGGACAGAGATACATGCATATGGGGGGAAAATATCTGAATTAAATTAAGTGGAGATTTGTTTGTTCTTACCGGAATTACGCAGCGCATCGCTTTTAGACACCAGACAAACATCCAGAGATGAAGTGAGAGGGAGAGATCGTGTTTGTTGAGAAGGGATGGAGAGTCAGCTTGTTTGAATAGCAGCTTGCTTCTTCCTCCGAGTTTTTTAAAATTTTTACACTCGTCTTCCTTCTTTTTCATTTTCCGTGGTTCCCCTGGCCCTCTCTCTCTCTTTCTCTCTCTCCCGATCTCATGGACTCGTCTTCATAGCCAAAGGTTTTTTGACATGCAACAATAATTCCATTCGTTCTTCCCCTCCTGACCAACAAAATTCCTTGGCTTTGATCAGGGCAGAGGCAGAGGGTATCGGCTGGGTGTAGTTGTGCACGTAATTCCGATTGTGTCATGGAAAAGTATAAATGATCCACACACAAGTACTTAGTATTCATTTAATGGGAGGAGGAGGATGGCTGTAGGATATTTTCTTGGCTGACAGGTTGTCGATGTTCGATTTTTTGAAGATGCGGTGGACCACTGCTCACCTCACAAACATTGCCATGGCATCTTGACAGATCCAAAGGCCCAGGGTAACTTCTCCTCCACTGTCCCTTCCACACTGAAAAAAAACTAGACAAAAAGAGAGGGCAAATGACTGCTGAGATCATCACACAAATTAATCCTTCATGTCTACATTTATAGTGATAGAGAGAAGAAACTCGGGTATTCCAGATCCAAGGGGAGGACGACATGGTGGTTGGATTCCATGTAGGGGCAGACAGTGGGTCACCTGTTGTCTGTCAGAAGGTAGAGTCCTCATCACCCTTCCTTCCTTGGCCAGATCATGAGATGATGTGAGAGTGTGTTCTCCCGTCTGTCGAGTAATGTATGTTGCTGAAAAGGAATGCCCGGACTGCTCGGAATTCGGTCCATAAAAGCATTACCCACATGGAGTGTGTGTGGTCATTATTCACTCTGCCGCGATACCCGGGATTTTTATCACCCTCCTCCTCCTCCTCCAAATGAAAGAGGGTGACTCTCCATTCCTTGGATGCCTTGGCCTGCCACCGCGGAACTCTCCTCCCCTTGGTATAGTCCAGGCTCTGCCATTATCCCCTTGATATGCTCCTTAGTCCCTAACAAAAGATGCTTTTCACTCGTCTCTTTCCCCTCAGACGCGGATGCAATGGGCACAAATGTATGGTCTTCCAAACTCACTGACCATCCCAGACCGATAGCCATAGACATTTCCTGTCATGCCAAAAGCCAACTACCCTGGGTGGGGGTGCAACTGCCCACTTTCACACACACACACACTTTGACGGATGCGATGCAGAGAGATGTGATGTGTGTCGACTGGAACAACAGGTTGTCCCTCCATTTTATTACTTTTCTCCTACATTGTGCACTACATTCACCACCCGTCCGCCTGGTTATCTTCATTTAGCTAATCGTTGTGTTGGTGACGATCGGACCGTAGCAGACACCGCATCTCGCTCCCGTAAATTATATCCTTCACACACACACACACGAGGGAACTTACTGAGCGTGGCCCACTAATTAAGTCCCACAAAGAATCTCAACCACGGTACTTTTCATGGTCCACAAAAACAACCCCAGTCAAGTGTGTTCAACGTGGGATGGAGTAGTACATGACAAAAGAAAGCCTTGTATTGTAGAGAGAATAATAATAATAAGAATTGTACAAATCATTTCAGAATACTTTTCTCTGACCACAAATGTGGTCCCCCATTTAAATGGACACTTTTACTCCCTCCTGATTCTCCCTGTCAATTTGTGGTTAGTTTTGTGGTTGTTTACTCACACATGATAACAATATTTGGGGATTTGACTCGTTCCTCATATCTGTCGGACGTCATTTTGCGGGTGTCTTGTTGATTCATGACATTTTATGTGATGATAAAGGGAATTTTTTGACACGACTCATTTTTTCTGAGGGGGAAAGGAATCTAAAATATTCCTCCTCCACAATATCTTTGTAATTGGCAGCTTCCTTGATATGCTTTTGGCTTTTTGGTGGAAGAGGAGCAATCAAAATGATTTTCGTGGTGGACTGTGTGTTGGGGCTACGGGGCAGAGGATGTGTGTTGTATATATATAGAATTGGTGAGCGAGGATGAAGATGAAGATGCTTGGATGATGATGACTTGGTATGGTTTCTCTAAACTGCTTGGTAAAAATGTAAAATAATATTCATGTTCTCGATCCATCCAGTTATTTCTCTTCTTACGTGTGTGTGTGTAAGTACACATATAAAATTTTCTCCTCGGGTTAATTCTAGTGCAAGTCTCTCTACTTTGTGATGGGGAGGGGAGTGTGTGTGTGGGGGGGGGGGGGACAACGTGAGAGTCCCAGTCTGGGCTCACAGGGAAATAATCTTATATGTGGAGGAAGAATAAGGATTGGTTTTCAGTTTCCTTCGTCTCTCGCACTCCCCACTTCATTTCATTATACTTTTTTGACTGTGTTGGCCAGGCAGGCACATTCAAACACACACACACACACACACATTTTCAACTTTGTAGACGATCTAATGAAAATCCCTCCAATGAAATCCCCAATTCCTATAATTATATAAATGAAAAAGATTCCCTCTCTCTCTTTCGGTCAGAGGTTAAACGTACACCTGCGTTAAACAAGTTTTCTTTGCTTGGAGGCTGAAAGCCCCTTGTAATATTTTTTTTCCGAACAAAACTTCACTTGAGAGAAGAAGAAGAAGGAGAGGGAGAGAGAGAGGAGGCCTAACCCTATCGTCCTCGTCCTCATCCATCTCTATACATTTTTTATTTGCTATACAGCCCCGTACATACGTTCACTTGGAGGAGAGACAAGCAAGACGAAGAAGCCAGCAAGAGCAGGCGAGGATACTCTCCTTCATTCTAATTTATCTCTGTGCATCTTGTGATGATGTAGCCCATGCTTGCATACACTCCCTCCTCTTCCTGCTCTCACATCTTCTATACCACTCGCCTCTCAGAGTGAGTGTGTGTGTTTGTATGGCTCATAATATTTAGGAAAGACCAACTTGATCACAACCCTTTGCTCTCTCTCTCTCTGCCAGAGAGCTGAGGTAGGTAAACGTGTGTATATTACACAACACACACACACACATTCACGTATACATATATCCTGTACACTACTTTGCCTTGCCTTTGAAATTCTCAGGATGATCTAACTAATCTGTACGTGGGGCTAGAAGGAGTCACACACACAAACTCCTATATAAAGTATTCCACTCTCGCTCTATCCCATTCCTACATGTCTATCTGTCTGTCTTTTCTGGAGGGAGAGGACCCTGTGAACAGAGAAAGAGAGAGAGACACTGTAGGACCATCCACAGAGTATGTACATTTTAGTCCTCACTACCTCGTACAATACGTACTACACACACACACACAAGTATTTTCCTAGGGTTACCATCCAGTCACTGCGTACCGTAAACTGGCTAATGGTGGTCCGCACTCTAATAGTAGTCCAGTCTTAGTAATGGTAGTCAACCCTTTAAACCAAAATAAAGTGTTTGTTGGCCAGGATGACAATCCTTCAATTTACGGTATTTACCCTCTTGGGCACCATTTCATAGGATCAAGTATTTTTTCGCTTCTCTACTCTTCCTTTACCTCTCTCTCTCTCTCCTCACACAGACGACTCTGGAGTCTCATTTAACGAAATTGTCTTTTTTAACAGAGGGGAGAGTGGGTTTTGTGTATCCTGTGTGTGTGTGTGTGCTTTTTCTAAAAATTTTTTGAGCAAATTTTCTGTCCCTCAGTTGTCTGAATTGCAAAGGGAAGTTGGCTGAGGGGATGGTGTGCTCTCGTCATTGACATCTCTGGACGGAGGAGATGTGGAGGTACCGGTACAATTTTTCATAGAGGATTTTCACAGGGCATAAAATGCATAAAATAATATTATCATCCCCCCCCCCTCCGCTTTTAAGAGGTTTCGACTGTTGATTTTTACAAGTTTGATTTTTCCCTTCGTAGTTTAGTGTGGTGTTGGACGACAGGGATTTTTCAAGTGGATGCCATGTAATCTTGCCTATAGTGAAAAACACAGCAGGAGGATAAGCCATAAGAGAAGAGTGCCCAAAGAACCAGAATCATGTCTCTCTCTCTCTTTTTGACTGTAGGGAATGAATAGAGAGGCCAGTCTCTCTTCTCAGTGTGTCTGAGTTTGTGCCATCATTTTTTGACTTTTGACTGCAGAGTCAAAAACTTGAAATTGAAAAGTTGAAAAGATTTTAAAAGTGGAATTTGCAAATTGTAGAAAAGCGCATGGATGAGTTTTCTCCCTCGACTGAATTCACAAATGAGCATGATGAGACTCGTTAATAATTTTGTTCTGCAGTCCACTCTGTCCGTGGACGTAGATTGAGAGGAGGGAGAGAGGAAGAGCTCTGACAGTTTACATTGTATAATGTGTTTATGGGGAGCCGTTAGGAGGAGGAGAGAGATGAGTGGACTACAATGTATTAGAAATTATCAGCTAATAAGACTAATCTTGAGAGAGAATGGAGAATTTTATGCACAAGTCGTTCGAGCCATGATCATCAAAATCCCTTCTACACACACGAGAGAGAGAGGAGAATAATAATGCACACAGTCTATTTGTTGTCTTTTGTTCTTGTAGCCTCTGACCATTACGAGAAGAGTCTCTCTCCCTGCATGGGATGGGACTAGCCACCCCAGCACAATTGCGAGGCGATGTGTACTTGAGACTGAGTCTGGGGGAGGGGAAGACTCAAGATTCCAAACTTACTTTCCTATCATCGAGATGATCTCAACCTCATCTTAGTCAAATGCTTATTATGCCATACATTCTACACTTTGCCTCTCTCCTCCGCTTAACTTATGAATGAACGGGAGATTGAAGTTCTTATATCTCTTTTTTTACCCAGCCAGCACAAGTACACAAAAAGAAAAACAATTGTCAGCTCTAAGGGCTAGTTAGAGTGTGTGCAAGACATACCAAGGATTGGACGTGTGTTCTCTCTCTGAACAAGCAAAATATTGTAAGGGCGGCTATATATCCTCCTGTTATGCTATAAATTTACCTGTGTGTGTGTTTGTGTGTGTGTAGAGGAACAGAAGATGAAGTCGAAGAAAAACTATGAGCTAAGCGTAGAGAGAGATACACGGCGTAATGAACAAGAAAAAAATTAATCGCGACTCGTGCTGAGGGACAACAAGAAAGATGAAGAAGAAGAAGAGGAGAGGAGAAGGGAAAAAAATCTCAACGTTGTTCAAGGTGTGGCTCCTGCCTCCTAAATGTTAAATGTACAATCAGTCTCAGAATAATATGATCATTTTCGTTCATTCATCTCTCTCTCCATCAGGCATTTTGGAATATATCCAGAGTCCAAGCCCTTTTTTCACTTCACTATTTTCTATGTGAACGTGTCGTTTGTCTATACGTGGATTTAACTCAGAGAGTGTCTATTTCCCCCACAAATATTCGCAGTCTTTCAAACTTTGTCTCATCCTTTTTGTCCTGGTCGTTTGTCATCGTCCCTCCTTCCCCTCTTCTCAAATTTTTTAATTTTCTCACAGAGGAATTCCGAGTGGACTCACATTTATTGTAAAAATAATTCACAAGGTATTTAGAAATCCTTTCTGCACAGCATCTCATCCCTTCTGTAGTAATTAATTTTGTTTAATTTGCTAAGCCGAGTCAATGTCATCTTGGCCTAACTGTGATGATAGTAAGTTGTGGGAAATAAATATTTTTGAAGGGGGAATTTGGGTTAGGATGTGTTGGGTAGGCTCGTAGTCAGAGTACTATGTTTTTTGTATTTTGCAATTAAGGACAGGTGATATATAGGCTGGGAAGAGTAGGAATTATTGTTGTTGCGGTACTTCGTGTCATTCGAATCATGTTTTGATGCTGTGCCTTGTTTTGCGCGCCACTGCCAAACACACACGCTCCACTACCTTCTCCTCATGAGCTAATTTAACATTTCAATTTAAAGTCTTTTAGACAGCTCAAGAGACTGTCGTCGTCGTCGTCCCCTCCTCTTTGGTTCAAGAGGTAAAATGTCAGAGTTTGGACAATGAAAATGTTGTATGGTGGCCTCCCACTTGTTGACCCCGACAATTTCTTTTTTTTGAAACAACTAAAAGTAGTGGACAGAAGGATCATATTTTTCCACATTTTATATTTTCTACTCATTTCAAAAGTAATCCATTTGTAGGCATAAAATTTGTTCCCAGCCTCACACATTTAAAATATTTTCCAAGTTGGAAAAGAGGAGGATGTGTGTGTGTGACGCCTTTTGTTGAAGAGAGTGTTTGGTACATGAGTTAATAATATGAATATCATCTGCCCGCATGAGTATTTAGCATAAGGTATTTATTTGGTCTCTTTGACTATTTAGGAAAGGTCCTACTACCTGAAGAGTGAAGAGTGAGTGAGTGTGTGTGTGTGTGATGTGGGGTGACCTCCGAGAGTATTCTCTTCTCTCTCCCCCATATTTCTATCAAGGTTATCCAGATACACACACACCTTGTTTGTTTGTTGCGCCTTCTTCTCCTCTTTGCTCTCTCTCTCCACCAATCCAACATGTGTGTGTGTGTATTTCTACCTTCTTGCCTTGATCATCAACATGACCATCATCCTTTTAGCTCAACCCCACCTCCCCTCTCTGTACGTATTTTTAAAATATTATAAATGCTCTCATCTTCCTTCCTTGTTCTCCATTGCCTCATCACCTCACAATTATCAATTCTTCATCATCACATACACACAAACACACACGATATTCAAGAGTTGGATTTGCTCACTCCAATAGACTATCCACCTCTCTGGTAAATATCCCTCGAATACTTTGAACAATTGTACACAATTGTACTCTCCAAATCAAAAGCACACACACTTGTACACACGTATTGTTGTCTTATGAGTAAATGGAAGAAGGGTCAAATTGCATGGTCATTCAGTTGGGGAGTTGAAGGGTTTGGAAATCCTTCCCGGAGCAATGCTACTGGCTACCTACCTAGTTCCATGGTTGTTGGACTGGGATGAATTGGGTATAAATAAAAGTGGAATCAAAAATAAGAAAGTTTGAGGACAAAAGTTTGTTGTTGGTGGTGGAGGTGTGGAGTGGTGGGGTGGTAATAGGATGATTGAGATGAAGAAGATAATAATAATATTGTGTGGCGAAAAATGTGTGGAGAGTGAGGGAGATGGAAGGGAGAATGACTATGATTGTAAAAAGAACGGAAACAAGGAAAAAAACAGAGTCAGACAAAAAAGAACTAGTAGACTCTAATTTATGCACATACATTTACATTGGTGAGCAGTCTTACTCTCTCACCACATCCCTCTCTGTGTTGGATGCAGGCAGGCCTTGGTCTACACACACACGTATGTAAGTACATACAGGGAGTAGCTCGCTCCTCTGCCTGGATCCTATCCCACACACGCACACACACACAGCCTATAGCCTACACAGTTGTAGGAGCATAACTCCGACTTTGTAGTTCCTCTCTCGCTCTCTGCCCGCCGTCTTGGCAGGGTAGAAGCAACTCTAAAGTTGAAGCTTCAACTCAATGGATATCTATTCGCTCTACCTCCGTCCTGGAGCGGGGAAAAAGTACCTATGCATCCCTATAAACTTTATAGGGTACCATCACTCCAGTCTGGATGCACACAACAGTTTTAGTCATTCCCCATGAGAGACACGTATACTTTCCTTGAGAGCTCCACTCTTTTTCCTCCTCTGCTACACTTCCATTCCGTCCGCGAATACGACTGAATATTCCCAGAAAATCCCAATTGCTCCAATATCCTATGCTGCCGAGTACTACAATCATCATTCACATCCTCGTCCAACACCCATCATCATCCTCCACACTCAACTCACCCTGTCCCACTCTCCGTCCAGGGCACTCTGACCCAGTTATTATGCGCCCCCCCTCACCCGACCTGACACTCTGGACGGAATCCCTCCCTTTCAATCTGACCTTCTCCAAGGAGGAGGGAAATCTAAATGTGGAGATGATCAAGCTTCGTGCCTTCTGTCGTGACGTCCTCCGCTCAAAGGAGGGAGTTGAATGAGTCTAGAATAGACTTGACACCTACACACCAACAGAATATTTTCTCACGATCCATCCCATTCTTAAAAATTATGGTCATCTTTACCTTGGCAGTGGGGAAATATGTTGTCGTGCCATTTGCCCTCCCTCTCACTCTCCCTTCACCTTCATCCATGTAAATGATATGAAGGATTCGCACACACAATGTTTTTTTTGGGAAAATGTTTGATTTTTTTGAGAAGACCAAGACGTAGACTTGTGGGGAGAGCAAGTCCACATTCGAAATCGTACGACAAGGACTGTACTCGGTCCATACACACACACGCAGGGAGAAAAAGGGTGACTTGACTGGATGGTACATATATATATATATTTGGAGGATCAGGGAGTGCATGGCCTGTTCTCGGTCTTCTAGGACTCTCACGGAAAATACACGGAGGAGGGAGTTCTCTCTTCCTCCTTGCACGTCCCATCCTGGAGGAAAGGGAGGAAGAAGAAGTGGTGCAAGTAGAGAAAATTCTCTGCCTCTACTTAGCTGTGTGTGTCTGAGAAGCCATGGCATGGTGGTGTGTGTGCACAGAGGAAGAGAGTACGTAGGTATATTATGGAGAGAGAGAGAACACTTCGCCTTGCCTCCTTGGTCGACCGACCGAAAGTCTACTTCTCTTTCAGGTCACGTCCCAACCAAGGAACCAACGAGAGAGCGGGAGAGGGGGAGAGACAGAAACTACCGACAGAAAGACGAAAGAACGCATCAGCAGAAGAGAGAAAAGTCTCGTAGCGGGTCGAATAGGGTCTTTCCCTTGCATATTACCGTATATTCCGTATTGGCATGGACCTTCCATGCATTGTGTGTGTGTAGCATTTGCCATCTCCAAAATAACACTATTAAGATTGTAGAGAGCTGGAAATATCCGAACTCTCTCTCTTCACCCTCAGTAAAAACTTATAGATTAGAGGGTGACTATAGTGTTGGTGGAGGGGCAATAATATCAAGTCATACTTGTATGGCTCACTAGATTACAGTCTGGATGTACTCTTTTCCTCCATAATACGGAGTACTTTGTACCATTCCAATTCTTATTCTTCTTTTTCCAGAAATACGTCTCTCTGAGTCAGAATGGCTGAAACTACTCCCTCCTCATATTCACAGAGTGTGTGTGTGTGTGAGTAGGTTCATTTCATTTATTAATTATATTGCCAATGATTACCTTCAGAATTCCACTGAATTCCAATCCATCCTGATTGGGACATTGAGGTCTATCGAGTGTGGATGCCAAAGCAGAGAGGGAGAAATATCTCGCAAAATAGAGAGTAATCAAACATTAAATTAAGGCTGGGATTTTGTGAAACCACTTTTTTTTTCATTTAAATGTGCCTTGTCATCGGATGAGCCACACACTTTCTCTCCCGACAACACAACAACAACAGGGGAAAAGAGGGTTTGTTCGCGGTGGATTGCCTGGCAATGAAAAAAGTGACAGATGAATAAAGAGGGAGGATGAAGAATGAAGAGGGGGAGGTTGGTTTAATTAAATAAAGTTAATTGAGAGAAGGTGTACGGATTGAGAGGGGTGAAATGAGCAATTTTCCAACTTAAGCGACCACAAAATTACAATGTGCAAGACAGACGTTTAGATAAATTTGAACGTCTCTCTTTGGACTTCCTCGCTTACTTCCACGGCCATTAGTTGTGGCTGTACATGTTTGTGGAGATATTCCTTGGACCAGGAGGAGGTCCAAGGGATACATATCCAGAGGAATGGAAGGAGGATTCTCCATAATAAATTCCCTATTCTTTTTCCGTCTACCGTATAATAATAATAATAATACGAAGATCCTTCCTCATTCATCACGTACATAGTGTACATTGAGGTTTTTTCTTTCCCTGGTCCTTCACACTCTGGGATACAGCCAGTGTATTATTTCAAGTTCAAACTACACGGAGAGTGGAATAGGTGAACCACGTCCAACATGCATTACACAAGTCTAGAGGAGGAGGAGTGTAGTGAAATAAGGGAAGATCATTTATGAGAAAAATTACTATGTACGAGTGTATCATGTGGTTAGAACATTCAAGTGCTAGGGTTACCTTTCCTTTTAAACTCTACCATTATCCCTCCACACACACACACACTTGCCAACAACGTTACTATATATGCCAGCTACAGGATCCCTTTCTGTGGATGATGGAGAAGAAACCTTTTAAAAAAATGCTCGGTGTGAGAAATTGATCTCGTCCGAGTTATAAATATTGACTCAAAATTAAATATATGCCGATGAGAGTCCAGGGTTCGCAATGGCAGAGGAGGTCAAAAGTTTGTGAATAAATTGGGGAAGGAGACTCAATGATGGGATTCAGCTGTAGAGTGGACACAGTGTCTACCTGTGGCCAAGACTGTGCTCAAGTTGACAGAGCAAGTTGTTAAGGACCAGGTCGGATGACGATGGAGGTAGGGAGGGATAGGGAGCTGAAGGAAAAGTGATGCATACAACATGTATGGAATGGCCAAAAAACCTATCCTATCCCCCATGCTAATGTATAAGACGAGATGAATGTACGTGCTGTACAGGTAGGCGCACCACATATGTACCTCCTCGCATCTTCCTATAGGAATGATGTGGCTCTTGAGATCATGACATGTGTCTGTAGGTCTGGCCGTGTGTGTGTGTATGTACCCAGCCAGAATAAAAGAGCGAGAAGAAGAAACTTGTGTTGGGAGTGCCGGGCCTGGAATGTAGACTACAGTAACTACGTTGCCTTTTTTCCACCTCTCTAACATTCTGATAGCCTCCAGGTGTGTATGTCCATATATACAGAGACTGGGAGAGAGTGCGTATGTATGAGCATGTGGAGAGATGTGACTGACTGTGTGTGTGTGTGTGCATGATTTGTTGTAGTGGCATTGCTGTGGACGGTGATTCCGTCCACATTTGATCGAAAAGCTCCTATCCCTCTCAGAGAAGCTCTAAAGGTCTTAAGACCATTTTTCCGTCATAGAAGACTCATAAGAGGATCTCTCATAAGATGGAATAGGTCAAAAGGAACAGACCACTCTCCCCTCCCTTGCTCTGGCAAAAGCCAGTACGCCAAGAATGAAGGCACGTTTACCTTTACCTTTTTTACACTTTGTACAGTTTACGTCTTTTTCGTGGTCAGCCCTTTCCCTCCCTCAAACTCTTCTACTCCTCTCGACTAAACGATGAGTGGCCCTAGGAATCTCTCAAAGTCTCTCCATATCATTATTTACATGTATTATACTCGAGGAGTGGAAGGGCCCTGCACTCAACATCTCAAAATAAATATTACATGTGCATCTTCCATCTCGCATCTGTACATATGTAATGCCCATTGATATATTGTCTCTTTCCCTCGGCCGCAACCAACCCCAATTCCAAAAGTCTACAAAATGTGTAATGTCTAATGTCTAATGTTTGTGTGTGTGTGTACAGACACACACACAGACAGACGCAAGAGAGTAAGATATTTATTCAATTATTTCTTGGATTTTGTGTAACAACTTGTATATATTTGTTTACACCACTCAATCCCATCTTGTTCTCATTTCAACGACCACGAAACCGACCAAACCAACCACACACACACACAATTGCTAGTTTACTGTAAAATATTGATGCGTTTATCGAATGAGAATGTGTACATTTTTTTCTCTCCCTCTCTCTCCCCTCGTAGAGAGAGTGAGAGGGTGAGTGTGAGTGTGTGTGTGTGTAGCGCCGGTTGTGTGCTTGTGCATCTCTTATGATGTATTTATTGTACACTTAACTCATTTACTACAGGTTATTTATTTGCAACCTGGTTCTTGTATATATTTATTTATTTGATTTTTTTCTTCTTCTTCTCTCTCTCTCTCTCTATGTTCTGGGACACCCTGTCTAGAGTTAAGTTATTTAGCGGGCTTCATTCTCATTTCACATGCATGCAACCCTCTTCTCAACAATTGCAGACACAGGTTCTCTCCCTCTCTCTCTATGAGGAGAGGAGAGGCTACAGTCAACGTGCTTTTCACAACCAAAGATTCAGTGTATACGAAACTTTTCAACAACTAGCCTCCATTGTATTGTATTCTTACTCCTGTCCTCCTACCACACACACACATGTGTGTATGTGTCTGTATGATGATGTACAATGTACAAAACTAGTGGCTATGACTCCTCCTGCTTTTTTTCAAGCTCTCATGTTGAGGCGGACAAGTCACAAGGAATAATAGAAATCAAGAAGGGGTAACCTTGTACAATTAAAATGTGTGCCTATATTCAATACACACAACATTTTTCATCATCTTCTCCTCTAAACCACGAGTCTTCCTTCTCTAGATCACTTTTTCTCAATTTGTGACTTGTCTTTTCCCTCCGTGAGCAAACACACAAAATGAAACAGACTGACCCTGCATTGCATTGAAGGACCCCTCTGTATTACAATACTGCCTAATTCCTTGTAGGATGAATTGAGTCAACCTGTCCCTTCTGTCCGTCCTAATTGAACGGTGGAAAGATAATTTGAAAACAAAGGGAAGGGGCTGCTGCCTCACAAGTCAAAAATGATTGTGACTCTTTTTGGAGGACAAAAGTGAGGTTCCACAATGGCAGGGGCAGGGAAAAGAGTGAGTGTACATGTAATCCCTTGATTATTTCATTTTCTAAATTTTCCAAGGAGTCTGTGTGTGTCTGAAAAAACCTTCCATTTTATATTTCTCTCGTTTCCTTTCCTCCTTTCAGTGTATGTCTGGTTTCGTCTCTCTCTCTCTCTCTTACGGAGTGTGTGTGTGTGTGTGTGTGTTTCTGTTGTAGCCATAGTCAAAGAGCTAGAAACTCTGAAACTCAGATCTAGCCAGCAGAACCAGCCACCAACACTGACTCGAGCTTCGTTTCTCTCTCTCTCTCTTTTCTGAATGTGTGTGTACGGCGAACGTGACACGAATTTTTATGATTTTTCTCTTGGTGGTTTCTCTCCGGTCCTACATGTATTAATATATACTCTGAACTTCCATCGACATGGTCTCTCCTTCTCCTCTCCTCCACTCGCCTATACGGTATGTATGGACATTGTTGTGTGTGTGTGCATGATGATTGTGCTTATAAGGCCAAGATTGGGATTTACATAGACAGATATTTCGCCATTCCTATTGCTATTCCAACTATACAGACCATATCATTGTGTGTGTGTGTGAGGAGAAGGGATACGTGCAGGAGTAGTGTGCCTTCCATCAGTACACACTCTATAGGAAATAAAATAATGTGTGTGTACGCGTACACTTTTTGGTGTATAGACAAGTGTACAGTAAATAAGTACATATGGAAACGCACTAGTATTAGCCGCTCTCTCTCTCCACTTGGACTTGCCCTCCCTTGCACTGAGAACACGTACAAGGGCCTCTCTCCCTCCGAAACTCCAATATGCAGTGTAGAGAGAGACTGAGGAGGAGACCGCACTACTTGCATGTATTTATAAGCACACACCACCACTCCTATATGCTCAACAACACACATCCGACTGCATGCACACACTATTATAATACGGCAGATCGTTCCATTGCATAGTGCATTGAAACACATCTCTCTCTCTAGAAGAGAGAAGAGAGAACAGGAGAGTAGAGTTAGCGAGGAGAAGGTTTTAACAGGGGGAAATAAACATTAGGTATTCAGAAAACGTACAGAGACTTTTTCCTATATATATATACACTTTTCCTTCTCTTTCCCCTCCCTCTCCCTCCCTTCCCCCCACTATTGCTAAATGACGTCATGGAATACGATTTTTTTCAAAATATTTTTTGTCAAGGTGCATACTCCAACCAGTATGTTGTCTTCTGTCAACTTGTTTTTGAATATGAGCAGAGGAAAAAATGGAAGCAGGTAATTGGGAAGTCTTCCTTTTTTTTAGAAAAAAAATGTAGTTCACTCTCTACCAAATTCATCCTCATCCTTCATGAGTTTACTAGACTAAGAATCAAATTGTGTGCAAAAAGAGACATTTTGACTTTATGATGAACATACTTGACTTTCAAATGATGGAGATTGAAATTGCAACGGTTACCCTGAAACACTTTTTTTGTCATGGATTTTGTTTGTTCAAAAGGAAAAGAGTTGAGAATGTACATTGAGACCATTCGATTCGGTGCCAATGACAAGAAAGAAAAGCCAAGCATTGATTCCTTATTCCCATTCTTCAGTAGAATGTATTGATATTAATTGTGAGGAAAGAGAAGGACCATCCTGGACACTCTGTGACTGCAAAGTGGTGGAGAAATTGACATGAATGGAGGAGGGGAAAGACAGAGTGCCCAACGGTAATACCCGTAATTTATGCACTGTAAACTTATAACGTATTCAAAACGGGGGATTCTCAATAACCCATTCTCTGATATATTTTATTGTGAACATTTAAGTTATCCTGTAGATGTGTATCTTCATTTGTGTGCCTTTTAGAAATGAAAGCCGTCACGGATTCATTTATGATTTTAATGTTGTGTATTAGTTCTCATCTTATCTTTATCATTATCCTCCTCCTCCGGTTCGGTCGTTTCATCATCCCAATAACATATCCCATCCATGACTATTTAAAAGAAGAGGATGGATGAAAAAAGAACGAGGATCGTATTTGAATTTCACCTTTCTAATCTATGCTTCGGAGCAGAGAATATTTGAATGATCTGCATAAGTTAGCTCATTCCCACGATGTGCATCTACTTAAATTGTACAAACACAAACAAAAACTACTAGTAGTCTCCTTTCCTCTAAATGAATGCGGATCTGATGTGATCTCTGTTTTTTCATTCACTTTTTTCCCATAACCCAGGGGCTTCTCCCTGTGCAGTGTACACACACGACTAGTGACTAGTGAGGGATGTGTGTGTTTGTGGGGAAGGAAATCGTATTTGTTTCTTTTCTCCCTAACCTCCCTGTCTCCTTCCCTGCTATACAATTTATTATTATATTTATATCGTTAGATTTAGTTGGGTGCACCCCAGTCCATGGAGAAGAAGTCTCCGTCCCATTCACCATTGTGTGTGTTTGCTGATGGTGGTCGGAGTCTCCTAGATCCATACATGAACACACTGGAAAAAAAGTCTCAATTCTCTTTGGCCAACAAACAAATACATTATGCTAGCCATAGTCAGAGAACCCTGTCCGTCCAACACACACACACACACACAACCATACATAATTCCTTCTTCCTATATTTAGACCTTTCCTGGATGTTTTTCTCCCTGTTTTTTTCTCGTTCCTTCCTTCCCCACCTCAGCCAGTCATACATACGACTGCATTGGCAAACGTGAGAAAGTTTTTGCTCCTATCAAACCTCCTCCTCAAAAAGTTGAGTAGAGTAGCTCTGATGTCATGACACATATACCGTACACTCTGTCTGTCTTCCTTCTTCTTTTACCTTCTATTTGATCCGGGGATCTTTCCCTCTCCCTCTCTCCCTCCTGTCATTTATTCCCTCTCTCATATTCCAATTGCCAGGACTATTTGTGTGTGTGGCTTGGAGAATGTTGAAAACTCCAGGTGTACGTCTCTGTTAATCTTATGTAATATTATAACAGTTTATAAAAAGGGTCAGCACACAGCACCCTGCACTGGCGTGTATATACACACACACATGAGAGAGAGAGACCTCTTGGCCTTTCTCTTCTCTCTCTCTCAATTGTACGGGGCATACGATCTCTCCGTCGAGCAGTTCCATTCAATGAAAATCCTCGGTACATGTACACACTATTTTTTCATCCTCCCTGCTCTACTCCTCCAGTCGATTCCTTTTCCTTCATCTTTACACAATCAGAATCCGTAGTGTAGTTAGCGCGGCATATAAATTATACCCAATAGAAAGATGTAATATTTTGAAGAGGAAAAAAAACATTTACAGCTACAACCTACAAGGTAGACATGGATAGTTCATTTCTATTTCTGTGGATCCTATCCACACACACACAACAACTGAGTGTGTGTGTGTGTGTGTAGGGAGAATTTGAACATTTCAACTTGGCCCCTTTATGGGGTTGTTGTGGAAATATTTGAATCCGTTCTAGCTCCTTGAATTCTTTTTTTTCCTCTCTCTCTCCATATTACATATTAGATTCTTTTTATATGGGGTTGAGATAGGGAGAATGTATCTTTTTTTTCACCCTCCTCTCTCTACATTTCCTACAGTTAATGTAGACGGAGAGTCCCGAATTCCCAATCCAAGAGACCCAGCACCCTGATAGGAGTCTGATAGTAAATATGTGCATAATAATAGGCAGAGAGTGGAGGATTGGTTCGGGACGGTGATGCGGAGAGACTGAACTGATGGTGTCAGACAGATCGTCGAAGGGTCACACTCAAAAATTCTCTCACACACAAATCCCTATACTCTGTATATACCAAGAGAAACGCACATCCAAAGAAAGGAATCTCTCTCTCCTTACCAAATTTGAATGGTTTGAATAGTTTTTCCGTTGTGGTAATGTTTTTTCTCCTTTCCAAAGACTCTCTCCCTATAAACTTTATACTCGGTTATAATGCTCATCCAGTCCGAGAAGACGGAGTGAAGGCTGAGTCACCCTTCAGATATTTTTATAAATTCCCTATCACCCTGGATCAGCATCCACATTGTCACCCAAATACATGTACTCTCCATCCCTTCCTACATTCATACTTACGCCCTCAAATTTGACCAACACCGTCGATCCCCATTTCCAATTAATTTCTATGTGCAATTCTTTTCCCTCTGATGATTTCCTCAAAACTATTTCTACAATCAAAATATTGTCAAGCTGTATGCATAATCAAATGATATTTCCACCTGTCTATCAATCAATTATATGGAGTCTGTTGTTAGTGGGAGGGGGGGGGATTGTTTATGAAAATAAGGGGATATTCCTGGTCACAGGTTCCTCAATGAACTCAATGAAGGCTACAAAAATCCGGGTCATTCACGTACGTACATATGTTTTTATTTTGGATTATATTTTTTCCTCCAAAATGATTTTTTCATGATTTTTTACTAGTCATTTATAATATTTAAATGTAAACTCCTGTGTGTCTCAATACTATATTATAGTACACGAAAAAAACATAGACACAAGGGGATGGATTATTATTATATATATGTAGTATATATGTATTTATTTATATATATGGTTTTTCTGTTTTGTCATCAGTGTATATAATATAGGAGAGTAGTATGTGTGTTCTTCTTCATCATTTTTGTGTGTGTGTATAAGCATTCGGGATGTATATAAGTACGTGTGAATATTTTATTATTATAGTATTATCATAGATATCATATCATAATAATATATAATTGTATGTATCATAATCAAAAAAAACATAAAACAAAAAATTGGCTTAACTTATTTTTTCTCTCTGGCCAAAGACTAGTTATATTCTTCTTCTTCTTTTTTATATTATGCATTCATCATATCTTTACTTAGGTTGTATAATATATATGTATATCTCACATCCATCTCTACTACAAGACGCATGTAACCATTCTTCTTTTTTGTTGCAGAAAAAAACTATGTAATCTGTGATGTTTTTTTACGTGTGTGCTCATATTTCCCGTGTAAATTGTATGTAAATATTACTACGTATTTAAATATTTAAAGTTTTTCAAGTGTATTTTTGGTTGGTTCCTTCTTCTCTATACATATTATTATAATCTTCCTCTCTTCCTTTGATTCAACTGGGCGTGTGTCCCTGCTACATTTCATCTTCAAAAAAAAACATTCTGATTTTTCCCTACTAAATAATTAATTGAATTAGAATAAAATTTCCTGTGCTTGTTGTTTGGTTCTCTGTTTTTCTCATCCTGAACTGATAATGACGAGAGTGAATGGAAAATGAACTACTGTATATTTTTTAAAAAACAGAGAATGTGGTTGTGGTGTGATTTGTGTGTGTGTGTTTGTGTGTGGGATTTACTATATGTTGTAGTTATGATAATTATTAATGTAAATAGATTATGTAGGTAGGTATAGTAATAATATATATGTTATAATGCTAATATATATGTTTGCTCTTCTCTACTGTATAGTTTAAAACCCCCTTTTTTAACTTGACGTTCTCATTTTGGCACAATTTTATGTTGCAAATATTTTTCAGTTTCAGTGTTTTTTATATATATTTCCCCATGTATATCGAAAGTTGTATAATATTTAAATGTAGGTATATAATATATAGTAGTAGTAGTAATAAAATCGTAGAATGTAATCACAATACGGTTCATGTGCGTCCACACACATGCGTAGTGGAGTTCATAGGTGTTGCGATTAGACTTGAATTAAATTAAAATGGGATGACCCAGTCCTGGTCATCCTGGGTGTGTGTCCTATGGGTCCTTTCAACTCTCCACTCCGCACATGTGAGAACGAACATGTGATATTGTGCATGTATAAATATAAGAATAGGGGTTCTCATGTGTGTGTGTACTGTGTATCCTATTCAAATGTGTAAGATGCGGTCGTCGTCGTGTGTGTGACAATATTTAAAATAATAATATGAATAGAAAAAAAGCTCAAAAATTAACATTTTTAGACTCTCTACAGTATATAATTGTGGGTGGTGGGTGGTACACGTTGTGTGAATGGTCTAGTAATTAATTAAACATGTGTTGTTGTTGTTGTAGTATCAATATATTATAAAGGGAAGGCCCAAAAATAAGTCTACTGCAGTCTACACTTGGGTATTCCTATTTTGGATGATCTTGTACATATGTTAATAGTTACATAGGACAGAGTACAGTGTGTAATGGTAGAGGAAACACAAGTTTACGCTTAGTCTCTCTTACCTGTCCGAGAGGGTTTTCGGATACCCGCATCTTGGTTGGATTTTCCTCGGGATTTCCTACACACTCACACTCAGCTGCACGTTTGCGCTTTGTAGAGTTGCTCTCCTCTCTGGGTGGACAGACAGGCAGGAGGTCTGGCTGTCAGATGAGAGTGTGCAGTTGATCCAGGGGACAATGGTGATGAGGACCAAAAGAGATGATGTGATGAACCCTGGCACCATCAACAACAGGTAGGAGTGTTGTGTAAGGAGACACTGCTCATTTTCCTGGTCGTAGTCCTCCAACTTTCCGAGATGAGACTCGCACTTTTTTAACTTTTGCAGCGACTCATCCTGACGATGATGGAGTTGTTGTAGGGCAGAAAGGGGAGTAGGGAAGACTCGGATTAGTTAATTGTAGAGTAAGAGTAAAAAACGGGGATGTATTGTTATGTAACGACACCATTAAATATAATATAAGGAGTCCACATTTCCCTTGGCCACCATTAAATTGTCTTGAAGAATTTCGTGTTTCTGCTGTCAATGTCGAGAAATCAAAATAATAGTAAAATTGATGAAAAACTTTTTTTTCTTATTCTTCTCCTCCTTCACTTAATGACTTGAAGGGGGAGTCCTTTTTTGACACACACACCTTCCAAAGGTGTTTTCCTTGTGTAAAACTTGAAACTTAAAGCAGTTCAATTTGGTACTGTGACGATTTTGGTAATTTTGGCAATTCGGTAATCTTCATTTCTTCCTGGCACTCAAAAATACTCTTGTGTTTCTATGTACGAATAACAGTAGGCTTTGTCAAATTGTTCATTTTTACTTGAAGAGAAGGTGGTCAATGACTGTAGTATGTAGTAGATAGTAGTTCATTTGGAGAGAGAGAGAGAGTTGAGAGACACGAGAGAAGGAAGGAAGAGCAGACAAGATGATGTTGAAGATTGATTTTTTGGAAAATTATTATTATCATTGTACTGGTCGTGGGTCAAGTAGTTTTACATTACTGAGTAACAGACACTGGTCAAAGGGCAACAACACACTCAAAGTACTGTGTAAAATCAATAAATGTTCACACGACCCAAGGAACGTCACTATAAAGCATGTATGTAATGTATATGAATGTGTGTGTGTATTTACTTACATTGATTATTTTCACTGGCCAAAAAAGAGCACCGTTGGAAAAAAAACACAATAATTTCTTTTCATCTATTAATCTTCTAATGATACTGCTGCTGCTTGTTTTGCTGTTGATCCGATTGTTTTGACGGGTAAAGTTACCATCTCTTTTGGACGTTGAAATTTGACCGTCTCTCTCTCTCTTCATTGTGTGTTGTATTGTGTGTGTGGGTCTACTACTATAAAACTACTATAATATTGTTTTGTATTAATTATAATATGTATATACTGGATTGTAAATTATTTATTTTCATTTGACGTTGTCACTGGCTGTATTTGGCTTGTGGTTTACTCATTTATATATATGTATATCTCTACCATTATCATTTTTTTCCGAAATTGTTCCAGTCCAAAAAAAGTACGTGCGGAAAGTGTTTTTTAAACTGTTTTTTCTTAATCTTCATAAATCTCTTTGTGTGTGTCTCCTTCCTTTTTATGTACTATCCGTGTACGAAGCAGATGAGTTTGAAGGGTTCACTAGTGGTAGCAGTATTTTTTGTAACTGTTCATCTTACATACTGTAGGGATGGGGGACTTTATTACTGATAATTGTTCCTCCCGAGTTGAGAGTCAAAAATTTGGAGGGGATTTCACACTCCGTCGACTGTTGTTGTTGTTTGTCCATTTGGAAGTGTAAATTTCTGTTTATTTTTGGAGTCTGGGTTTCGTACTTGACTTGTCACTTGGATAAGTTTTGGGGAGGAGGTTGTTTTGTTGCGGAGGATTGTGTGTAAGAATGGTGGATATATATATTTGGAAATAATTGGCTATATATAATTCTGGTGTGTCTCTATGTATATAGTGTCTCTATATAATTATTTGATTCAATGAGCAGTTAGTTGTTGCTGCTGTTGACCTCCATGGTGTGACTGAGGTGAGAGCATGGCGGGCGGTGAGTGGGGTGACATGTGAGCATGATGACCGTACATGCTACCCGGAGTCCCTACACCCTCCATCATCCCTTCCTGACCTAGAATTCATATTGGAAAACAAAATTCAGGGGGTCAGGTCAAGGGTGAACACAAGTGAGCACAATATGGAGACAGAGAGAGTTAGAGTGTGTGTTGTGAGTGAATGCACAGGTCCAAAGGATGGTCAGAACATAAATAAATAAATCAAACGTACAAGTGTCTGAGTGATGGGCACTCACACAGAGAGAACAAAAAAAACGAAAAAAAATTGAAAACAAAAGGAAAACAAAAATACATTTGAGAGACAAGGGAATGTTACTAAATACGTCATTTGTTCGGGTCTACTTAATTGTACACATACCAAAATCTAATACGAACATAATTTTTCTTTTTTTTCATTGTGTATAGTAAATCAAATTGATTTTTAAGACTTACATTGATCTTCCATAAATTCATAATTGCCTGGCAAATATATATAAAAAAATTAATTGCATTGTCTATAGAAGCCGTGTTTAAATGGCAAGTCAAGTACTTCTATAGACCATGTTAAATTGTAGGAAAAAAGCCAAAACATGTCCTGTCACAACTAAATAAAATCAACTTGTGCATAAATATTTTTTTGAAGAAAAAAATAAAATTTAAAAAAAAGGTTCCTTTCTTCCCCTTTTTTAAAAAAAATGAAGGCTTATCAAGTCTACTAAGAGAAAATCTTTTGTGATTAAAAATGGGATTTTTACCTGGAAGGACGTTTGGAGGCGTCATTCTCTTCTCTTTTTGTCTTCTGTTGCAGAACCAAACTGAAATAGAAGGTGCATTTTAAAATCCAAAGTTCCATGTTTGCTAGACTAGCAAATTGCTAGTGCTAGAGAGCAGACAGTTGAGACTGTGTCTCTCTCTCAACTAATATTTTTAATTAATTGAGAATGAGAGGGGAGGGGAGGAAAGATACTTTTTGATGAAATGAAAAGAGTGTGCCAAAAACCCTGGAGTACTTACCTCGTACTACTTCTTTCTCCAACTGAAAATGAGACAAGAGAAAAGGCACATGTCACATATTTATTCACTTCATAAAAAAGGTACATTTAAATTCTAATTTTGTATGCACATATTTATCATTAAGAATTCCCTCGTATAGCCATGAATATTTCATTATGAGTAACGAGTCGTGTGTGTGATAGACAATCACAACATTAGAATAATATACACCCATGTAAAATTGGGGGGAAGCGGGGGGAAACAGATGATTGTACATTAAAATTCGAGTGAGACTTTGCTGAGGAATTTGGAGAGAAGGGGCCCTTCTGTCCAACAGGATTAAACAGAGTTGGTCCAGAAGTTGTCTATAGAAGTTGATAGGAAGGTAGGCAGAAGAAGAAGAAGAGGGGATGAGGTGTGGAGTTGTGTGTGTACACTGCATAAATGATTGATCATTGACTTATCAGGCTATCAATCGTATCCTGAGTTGACTATTCGTATTCATTTCTCATTCTTTCCATTCCATTCTGTTCTGTTCGTACTCGTCAGTTAAAAAGTAAGTAAAGTAGTGGATTGGAATGGAGTAGGTAGAATTTTTCCGAGGAAATTTGTCAATTATCTGCAAACCAAGTTGTATGTGTGTAAATGTTGGCACGGCTTAAGGTCGCTTGGTTGCTTTGCTTTGGTGTATTTCCTCTGAGGAGGAACTAGCTAACCTTTGTACAGCTTTGCACACCTCCAAGACGACTCTTGTGGTCTCCTCTTGTCTCTATGCAACATTATAATTATTTGTCCACACACACACACACACAAGCGCTCTGGCCATAAACATCAAGTGCGATAAAAATCAAAGAGTCTTGTTCTGGTACAGCTTCAAAACGTCTTGTGTGTGTGACTTTGACTACTGACTAACTGACTGACTGACAGGAGAAAAGTAGACGAAGTTTGAAGGCTAAACAAAACAGTGATGAAGGAACATGGCCGTCTTGAGTCAAGTCACACACACACACATACATAGCAAAGTTGTGGATATTTCCACATGTGTACACGAGTATTTATGCGCACATAACAATAATCTTAATAATGATCCCAAAAAGATTACTCACTTGTAAAGAATCAGCGAGTTGTGTGATTTCTTGAGCGGATGGTTTCGGTTGCTTATGAAAATGTTGCTCTGTTCAGATTAAATCATGTTTCAATTAGAATAACTTTCAACTCATTCATTTTCCCTTTTTATACTAGTCTATGTGTGTCACTTCCGTTTCAGAATGGAAGAAAGATGAAGGAGGAAAAAGAAGAAGATTTTTACCTAAAGCTCCTTTTACTGACACTTCGATTGAGGTGCGTTTCTTTCGTTTCCTCCCCTGAGCTGCAAATGATTAGTTAATAATATTTGAAATGACACGCACAATCTATAATTATTTGGAGTTGGTTTGTGCAGAGAAGTCACAATTGGTAAGTAATTGAACAAGCTTGGGGAAACTAGTATCAAAAGAGGAAGGAGGAGGAATTGGATGTATTGAGGATGGGTTTTGAAACAGCAGGTGATTGGATTGAGGTCAGAGGTTGTGGATGGAGACAGGGCAGTCGTACCTACTGGGTGCTTTTTCTGCATGGATCAGGGAGGCAGCTGTGAAGTGTGGTTGTGGTTGTGGGATACAGGAGAGTTGTATGGAAATTTGTACCTGCTATTTTGTCGATAGACGTCGGCGACCCCGTCGTTGAGTCAGCCTCTTCTAACCATTTTTGAAGTAGTGGTTTTAATTTACACATATTTTTGAAGCTCAGTTGGAGCGCCTCGAAACGGCAGATTGTAGTTTGACTGAAGACGTTTCCATAAAGGGTGCCTTTAACATGGAAATAGTAAAGGGAGAAAATAAATAAAAATACAAGATGAGGAATGAAATGGATATAATGTCCCTGCATGAGCATCTCCCATGTATTCACAACAATATGCGCTCAGATCTCTGAGACACATGCTAGGGAACGGAGAGTGTGTGGATGTGGGCTGATGTATAAAAGTCACTCTCTCTCTTTAAAATCTCTCTCCACTCGAGCGATAAACTATTAGAGGATAACGTGGGGCTGTCGGGAAGTTCCTTTTGGCTCTCTGACTTTGGTCTTTGCATTACATGGCATTCAATTCAAACCAAAACCCAAAACACACCCTCTAATTTATTCCATCTCCTCTACCCTATTCATCATATCTGTAAATATCCTTCCTTCTCATCCCCATCCCTCCCTCCCCTCCCCCACTCCCCATCTCGCCCAACTTTGAACTTTATCTTTTTCATTTTAATTCGTAATTTCTTGACAGTCCTCAAATTTTACTTTGTTCTCTCTCTCTCTTCGTCCTCCCTGCCTTCGTGTCTGTCGACGACGAGCGTCACTCTCCGTGTCTATCACTTTAAAATCCATTAGACTGGAGGAGAGGAGTGTGACTGTCAAAACAATTATCATGATATCCCACTTGCCACTATCAATTATTAATATTAGAGCGACACACACACACGTTACACATTCCCTGTCTGGAAGTCATCTCTGCTCTTGTTGCACCTCAACGCTCATCCTTATCTCAACAAATTGACAATATATTTAGCCACAGTCAGAAAGAGAGCGAGAGGGGGGAGGTGTACGGAAAGCCTACCAATTAATATTCTTTCCTAGTCTCTTTCTACACACAACTTGCATCATCGGAGGGGAAGTCGTCAAATAAAATTCATATTTTTCTATCCTCTCGACGACTCTGTGAGAGTGTGTGTGGCATTTAAAAGTAAGGAAGATAGACTGTGTCGCAATTGGAGTTGGGACTTACTAACTTAAAGTTAACTATGATTGTTGTTGACATTACCTAGCGCAAGCCCGACGTCAGCTTGCGTGAAGCCCAATTTAATTCGTCGCTGTTTCTAAATAAACAAAAAAAAGAAAAATCATTAGTTCGGATGTAATATATTGTAATAAATGTGGTTTCTTGGTTTTCTTATTTTAAATTATGCATTGATAGGCATTTGATAAATTTCCGTCAAAATTTTGTACGGTATTTTAGTAAATTATTCTTATCCACGACAAATACATAGAAAGGAATAGTATTTACAGAGGTTCATCTGTACTTACAAATTGTTTTGCGAAAGCTTCTAGATCATCGGATGTGGGGGTCTCCTCTTCTATATCCCCACCATGGTGCGACCGAACGTCCATTATCCCGGAGCCTGGGGAGGAATTGTGGAGGTCACGTAGGGAAGGGTGGATTTGACCTAGGAAAATAAGTTTGAGAATTAACATTTTTAAAAAACATTTATGCACATCCCATGGAGTTATATCCAACGGCACAAGCACACACACTCGAGTCTCCCCTCAGTAACTGTGCGTGTGCCCATTTTAGCATATGTGCAAGGATGACTTATTTAAAACGGGGGGTACTCCATCATCCCCTCAGATATATAATTGGACATTGGCACTCCTCTTCCTCACTCTTGGGTCGTCCATCCATTTCGCCCAAAAGATTGTAATTATTTACCATCTCGCATCGTATGTATGCTGTATGTGTTCACGGCGAGAGTAGTGAGTGAGTGTGAAAATGATGACCATGGTCATCTTCATCTTTTTAGCACGTATCAAATGATGGCTGTCCTTCCTTAAATTTCCAACAATGGGCTTTTCCCCCCTGCAGATGATTTCCCATGTCATTTCGATCATGGAAAAGTGCAATTTTGATTGTCAAGTGGGGTGTGTGGGAGTGGCCCCTTCAAAATGGCCAGTTTTTGAAGAGGGGTTAAATTAAGTCGTGTGTGCGGAGGATGTGACTCCAGAGTTTGAGAATAGTAAATTAAGGAGGAGGAGAGAGACTTACCCGCACTGGACATAACTTGACCGGATTGATTGCCACCCATCCCGTTGATGGGATGGTAGTGAGCGGGATGGTGATGGGAATGGTGCATGGGACTGCCCCCATTTAAGTAACTATTACTTGACCAGGGTGAGTGATGACCTCCCGCCTGTTGACTGGATAAACTTACGGCGCTTAGGGCTGCTGCCGTGGCAGCATGATGGGCTACAGCATGATGATGATGAGCTACTGATTGATTATTTGATGTTGGCACATGTTGTTGTCCACCTGACCCATGTTGCGACCCATGGGGGGTGTGGTGATGTGGGGGTGGCAGCGGCGGACTGGAGACCTGCACAATCACACACACACCAAATGAATTTATAATCATGTCCCCCGGATCCTCAGGAATTTGCAAGGAATTGTCCGATCCTCAGTTCGAGATGTAGAGAGACAAGAGCTTTTTTGGCAGTGGATAATCAAATATGCGGCAAACTTGTCCCTCTCTCTCTCTTCTCAAAACGTACTTTATGCATACTCAGTTGGGGGAAAGAGGTTCGGATTTCTCTTTCGTACAAAAGAGACTTCTTGGAAGAAGAAGAGGAGGAGGGGGAGGGGATGAGGAAGAGGAAAAGGCTTGGCTTGAATTCAAGTTTCAAGTTGAAATATTCTCATCAAGTTGAAATATATCACAATCATATGGGATAGTCCTTCTCCCATGCGGATAATTATTATTATTATTATGATTACACTACGTGGATTGTGTCTGGTAGGGGTTTTTAAGCAGTCATATGATCCTCTCTGTCTCACCTGCCATGGATCCCAAGGTGTGTGGTGGTGGTGGGACTGCATTAAGTACTTCATTTCGTCGTTGTTGCTGTTGCCGTTATTAGCGGCGGCGGCTGCTGCTGAAAATATCATTCCACAACTTTTAATTTTTCATCTCTCACGAAAGAGAAGGGAAGGGAAGAGGGAGACAACTCAACAACAATTTCTGTCCAATTAGACCTTATCAAAAATTTAAACATTTTTTCTTTGGAGGGATCAAAAGTACAAAATATATTAACCTGCGGCTGCTGATGCTGCTGAACGGAAGTCCATCCCAACCAAAAAATGTTTTTTTGGAAAGGGGGGTTAATTCCGGCATTCGGCGGCAAGTTTCTGCAAAAACAAAAAAAATTGACAAAAGGATTAGTAAAGTAAAGACAGAGGGAAAGGGAAGAAGAATCTGTTCAGAAGACAGAGGAGAAGGTTTGCGAAATCCTGTTAAAGTTTGTGGAATGTACATTTGACAAAAAAATGTGTGTCATCCTGAGTGATCCGTGAAGGATTATATAGAAAATATTGAGATCAATATTTGAGTCTTTGTCAACGACTGGGAGTTGACAAGGAGGACTGGTCACAAGTCTACAGACACAGAGAGACGTGAAGGGAAAGATGAGGGTAATTCATCATGAGTGAGCGGAAGTCTGACCTCTTGAACAAACGAAATAACCTGTTTGATTTTCACTCCACTGCCATGTCCCTAATCTTTATCATACATCTTTTAGCTACAAAGTGATTCGGTGGCTCAATCAGAGAAGACGAGAGGAAAAATTCTGTCTCGACTCAATCATGAAATCATAATGTCATGGTCAGGAGTGAGGAGGAAAGATAAATGATCAAGTAGAAAAAAAATTAATCAGGAGAAGCTTCTGTAAAGTGTGTGTTGGTGCAGATCCCCATCATAATAATAATGTGTAGTAGTACTAACTGTGTCCTGTCTTCCTCTCTGTTGTCTCAAATAGGATATTAATTACAAAAAGATTCCGCATTGAGTAAATAACTTGTGACTATGGACAGTGTGGCTTTTCCAATAACTTTATCCCATCCCCAACATTTCACTTCATCATCCTTTTGGTCCTCCTCTTGATCAACGCAAAAAAGTTGACTCATTATAGTTAATTCGTCAACTTTTCAGTCCTCCCCCTCTTCCCATGTACCCTGTAATCACGTAACTCTTCCACACACACACATCCCACATGTTATTACAGTCAAAATTAATGTTAAAATATCCTCTCTACTTGGACAGACACAGTGGCGTTTCAAACTGGTCACCACCGCATTTGCGTTTGAAAATTTTGTTTGGATTTTTCAATTTGTGATTATCTTTCTCTTTCTGAAATAATTAATTCTTTCATTTTTGTACAGGGAAGAGAGATTGTACCCTTTTAAGTTGAGAGTGGGTGCTGTGTAAAGGAGACAAAATGTACATCGTTTGGCTTTGGCTGACATGGGAATCTTGGAAGGATGGAGATGGATCATTTTGAGATGTGTGAGGATAAAGGAGGACCAGAACTAGGAGATTTAACAATTGAATGATGTGTGTGTGTGTGAGAGGGGACTCTGACTTGTGGGCTACTAGTTGAGCTCTCTTGTATATATTGTATTTTTTTGAAAATAGGATATTACTGAGGGTGTAGAGTAGTAGTCGTAAAAAAGTGAATGAAACATTTGGTGGTTGGCTTTATAGATTGGGGATTGTGTTTGTGCTATTTGATGGTGTGCTGAGGATTAAAAATATTAAAATGCAAATACATTTTATTCCACTAACCCATTCACATCCACAGTCTACTCTGTCACTGCATACATGTCCCTACAAACTACTACTAGGCTTCATCAGCTGTAAAAGTTGGGCTTCACACACACACACAACCACCCAAGGCCTGCGTATTATGTCCTGTGATCAATGGCAGTAGAGAGAGGATGACGGTGGCCAGAACGAATTTCTATATAAAATTGTACGAGTATAATTCCACTACCCTCATCATCTATTGATGTGTGTATTACTTGTATTATTCTATTAGTGTGTGTGTGTGTGTGTCCCTCCTGCTTGCTTTCAGGCAGAGGTCTGCCTGTGTCTATTCATCCTTTGACTTTGGTCTTTCTCTCTCTCTCTAGCTTTATTTAGCCCTCGCCCTGACACAATACAAGTCAAAATACAGACAAATACACAAGAGCAACTGGAGCAAAGGAGGAGGAGTAAAATCCTAGATACAGACACACACACACACTGTGGATCCCAATATACTCAATTTGTACACACACGCAGTCATGTCAGGGCTAAGCCGTGTAAATGTAGAGTACAGTGTGGGATTTATTGCAGTTGACTCTGCCCGAGTATCCCTTGAAACTCAGAGAGAGAGAGAGAAGGAGAGAGTTTGTGTGTGTGTGCCGTGTCCTGTACGTAGTAGAATATTGTGGGAATATATTATATTTATTATTTTGAACATTCATTACCCCTTAGATTTTTCAAATTGGGGCTAAAATCTCCCCCAGACTGGAAAAAGAGGAGTCTGATGGGGATTCGGGAGTCAGTGTAGAAAGTATGTGTGTGTAGTCTCTACCTGCCTGGTCTCTGCGCTGAGAACTCGGAGGGGCGGGCAGAGGAAACCGCATTTAATTGCGATGGCGTTAAAGCTCTCAGAGATTGCGACCAATGGCAAACCAAACCAATGGGGATGGAACTTGTCTGTACTCCCAGGATTTTTGATTTTTGTCAAAACTCTCATCCTACAACTCCCTGCATGTAACGTGTGTGTGTGTCTCTCTCTCACACAGTGAAAATTCACTACATTCTGCAGTGTGCAGAGTCGACCATGTGCCTTGCACAGCCTCTCTAATTATGATTAAAGGTTAATTTCACATTGGCGCGAGAATTAGTGCACATGAGAAATGGTCTGAGATGGAGATGGGGAGTGTGCGTGTGTGTGGAAGGACAGGAGAGTAAAACAAGTCCAGGGTTTGTCACATCTGAGGAAAGACATGTGCTTGGCTCTCGCAGATGATATGCACAATAGTAATTTTAGATGCTGCCTACACCTCCTTCCCTTGATGGACTAGAGGGGGGAGATAATGGTCTTTGTGTACGGGCCAACTTGCGTAGGTCTCAGAGTAAGGACGGACAGAGTTGCGACGCAGATACTTTTGCATGTCAGTTGGTTGGTTGCTACATTCGCAAAGTTATGTAAGTGCGAGAGGGAGGGAGAATCGTAATGTTTTTTTGCTCCTCACAATAAAACAACGAGTATGATGGCCTACAGAAAAACAAATGCTCAGGTGGAACAAGAAAAGTCACAGAGCCACTCTGTTCAACCCAGACAGGGAGGGAGGGAGGACTGTCGGATGTAGTCGAGTCTCAGGGATGAATGAGTTGCAAAACTAAATTGTCAAGTTAACAAAGTCACACTGAAAACATAATTATTATTTTATTTTATTCCACCACCTTCACTCTCCCTAATACACTCAGTCGGTACTTAATGCGTCACATAATAAATGTACAGAATTGTTTGGTCTTGGTGGGCCACCGCAAAACAGAAGACAGTGTGTGTGTGTGGAGTGGGGCGGCATGGCAGTCGTAACTTAAAATGTAGCATTAACATGGTCATAATAAATAAGTTAATAGTGCTCACCGTGTAAGAATATTATTACCATCATAACAAAAGGCATGACCATCGTAAAAATGGAAAATACAATATAAGCAACAAGAAAAGTAAAGAAAAAACATTTATTATCATACACATACTCTCCACTCATCTCTCTCTCTCTCTCTCTCTCTCTCTCTCTCTCTCCTCAAATTGCAAATAATAATTTGAGTACCCGCGCACGTGGACTCTCTTTTTGTTGGACCTCACAATTAGTACAGTATTGAGCTTGATCATTAACTAATTAATAAGTGTACCACCACAGAGCACACACACACGTGTGTGTGGTAAATGATGGATTTGATTGAGTAAAGATTCTCACTTGTCTTTCATTTTTTTCAAAAAAAGAAGTGTGAGGAGAAAGATGATGATGTGAGGTGCAAGTTCGGTAATTTATCATAATTAAGTGTATGACTTGACAAATTGCAGGACAAGGGACTGCATTCATCTGTAGTTAAATGGTAGTAGATAGACAATGTGAGGATACAAGGTATCCTGCATCGTACATATCTCATTGTGACTGTGCGTGTGTTTGTGTAGGGAGTCAAAAAGAGAGAGACAGAGAGCCCTTGGAAAATTTACATAAAGAGTGTTAGTGTTTTCCTGGTGATACGGACATGATGCCTCCTCAACTGAGTGTGTGGACTCATTTGAATTAAAATTGGGTTGATGAAGTGTCCTCAGTGAAATGGAATATGAGATATGGGTGAAGGGGTCGCCCTTACGATAGTGTACCCTACATAAAGTGAAGCAATCATGTGACTTGGCTCTACATAAATATGTTAATACAAGGAGAGGGGGAGCTGGATGAGGATAATTAATGAAATAATTTGTAGTAGCAGCCTGACCCTCATCCCCCCACACACACAATACAGACTGTGTGTGTGTGTGTGTAAGAATAAAAAGAATTGAGAGCACTTGTTGTGGAATTACACACACAGTTTCCTCTCAAAAATTGTATAGACTGGACACACAGACACACACACGCAGGAGGGAATGCTCATTCAGATACATGATATGTGAATGTGGTCCATGGAAAAGTGGAACCCTTTCCACGTACATATGTATGAAGGGAGGAGAAGAGGTGATGCACTGGAGTCGGACAAGAATGGAAATAATACCAGATGCACACCCAAACAAGATTCTCCTTGCATTTGAATTCGAATTTTTACAAACTCTAATAATACCATCGCAATGGTTACCACACGCAACTCTTTTCAATCCACTTGCCTCACCTTTCCTACAATGCAATTTCCCTTTTTTCATTTTTATAGTCTGCTTTCATACTTCCCTGTCCCTAGGATGACCCAACGCCACACACACACACAGGTTTCACAGTCCCTCTTCTCCATTCAGGAGAGAGACGATTGTTTTTCTAATTACCCTGACACCCTGTCAATTGGACACACACACTCCATGTACGAGGAGAGTGACTCTATTCCAACTAGGAATGAAGTCACACAGTAAACACACAAAGTGTATACGAAAAAAATGGAGAGATTGTTTTTTATTATTTTTTTTCTCTCTCCCTTGTTTTGATTTTTTCAAACTTGATTTCCCTTCAATTTTTTCTCCCCTCAACTTGAGCAGTCAGGTAAATGAATTGCATAATTGTGTAAAATATCACATTTTTATGAAGGAGCATGGATTTGTGGAAACTTGTTTTCCATCTCTTTTCTTGTTCTATCTGGTGACTCTCGAATGCCGGTCTCCTCCCTCCCTCTCTTCATTATTTTTATCTGTTGTGAGAGGCGGAGGAGGAGACTATTAGATACATGGACTCCATGTAAGTCACAACATTAGACGAGTCGTTTTTTTCCGATTTAACTTGACTTTAACTTGAATGGCTTAAATGTTTATTGTTATGATGCACATGTCTTTTTCTTCCTTTGGCAATCGACGGACTCTCATTTCCACCGAGTGTGTACCCATCTCAAATCATTCATTTTCTTTACAAATATTTGAAACTGTATACATTTCTAAATGTTGAATCCCATGTTTCAAGATAATAGTGAAGTCGGAGATTGTTGACAAATCCTTTCCCGTCATTGTACTATTTTCTGATCAAGTTGAGACTAAAGATTTTCCTGATTCAATGTTTTTATAGATTCAGTTACAATCTGTGAATCCACACAATTGTTGTGCCTTGTGGTTAGTCAAGAAAAATAATTATTAATGTGTGTAGTTTATCCATTTAGACGTGTTACTTCAAAGGAAGAGTGTCAAACACATTTACACGCTATCAAGTAGTTAATAAAATTTGAAAACTTATCACTCTGCATAAATTTGTTAAAGTTAAACGCGAATGAAAATTGATTAGAGTCCTTCTTTGACTGTGGCTTCATTTGTATTTTTTTTGAATTTTCAATAAAAATTCAAAATTGTGTACTGTGTATTCCATAAAGGAATTAATCTGTTTATGTTCCTATTTGTACGGATGTGTGTTGGGTGAGTGTGCACTGTGAGAGATCGCACTTGACTTAATTAGATTGATAAAGTAAGTGATAATAATAATACACGTTCAGTTTTTTGTGTGTCCTTTTGAAAAAAGTCTTGAATGAAAAGAAAAGAGAGTGGAGTAGGGTGAAGAAGAAGAAGATGATCAGTATTCAGGAGGATAAAACATTCAATTTCGTATGTACATACACAATTAATAATGCATTATGTAAATGACCCTGTCTAAATATGCACATTTTAATTTTAAAATCCCCCCTTATAAACTCCTATAACTACGTACATATCTTCTCTCTCTCTCTCTCTCTCACACACACACAACTTTGCTCCTTGTGTATAATATAAAGATTAGGGACATGAATATTGGAATCAACAATCGATACGATTTGATTCGTCATTATTTTTGATACTACTAGAGGAGGGATCAGACGGAAAGAGAAACAAAACAAATAATAAAAGGAGGAGAAATTACCTTGCAAAGTTTTTATTATTTTCTCAAATAAGTTGTTCAGAATGAAGAGGAGAGAAGGATGATGAGACTTTCTTTAAAACAACTTCCCTTGTTCTGACTCACCTCGAAATAAATAAAATTTTGAAACTACACTCCACTCCACACTCAACAAAATATTTTGATTCCACTGGTCAAGACGCACACACAAAGATTTTGTTTCTTTCTGTATTTTGTCAAGGACCACAATCAAATCGTGTCACAATCCTCATCTTCTCAATGATTAATTCCGTGTCACTAAATTTTAAATCCCGTTTTTATCCTCCCTCAGGTAAATGAGTAGGATCTCCGTCGTGGTCACAGTATTTCTTTTTATGGAATTTGCACGTTTCAAATTAAAATTCTTCTTTGGTAACTCGTGTCCCTTCTTCTTCTTTTACTTATTCCCAAAATTTGTGGAGGATATCACTCGACGGAAATTTTGTACGACACACACACACGTACATACACACACCACTTGGATGTATGTACTAAGCTCAAAAATTGCAATGGTGTAATTACTTTTGTAAAAATTATTCAATTGAGGAGAAGAACAGATCGTTGTGGGTGGACATGACGTTACATCCTTACCCTGTCCACATTTTGAATGAGGGGAACAAAGAAAATATCCAGTCAGATTTGTGACTGGGTCAAAAGGGGGGAAAATATTAAGTCCAGTTTGTATTCGTTTTGAACTGTCCTCTGGTCAGTTTGTGAGGATAAATGGATAATAATAATTAGTGTGTTGTGCTCAGACTGTCCCGCTGTGACTGTCGGTCAGTTCGGGTAGGACACTTGACATGACACTTGTGTGTGTATGGGTTATTGTTGCAGGGAGCGCGCGGTTGACACAGAGAGTGGGGATGCAAAAAAAAGAGGTCTAGCACACACTCCACACTGGACAAGTTACTGTACTGAACTGAGGGAACATGAGTTGGATGCTCGTGTGTTGTTCGTCCTATCCCTCCTTCCCTCCCTCCCTCCCCCCATGATGATGATGATGAGGAATTTTTTCCTCTCTCTCCCTTCTTCTATCTCTCCAATGATATGCATGCACTGCCTTGAACACACACTGCCTCGCTTGTGTGTATGTGTTGTTGGGTGAGGAACGGCGGCTTCAAAACACACACACTATACACTCAGAGAGAGAGAGAGAGGAAGATGTAAAGATGAAGAGAGAGAGAGGAGCCGAAGTGCGCCCTCCCACAATCAGTGGCAGGGAGTGTTGGTCATTGGCTGTGCCAGCCATAGCCTCCTCCTCCCAGCCCAAATCCAGTGCACCACCTCCAACTCTCCCGTCCTACTCTCTCTCTCTCTCTTACCTTAACATTCCCTAACACTCTCTTCCCTACCAACACATACACTACACACACTCTCTCTCCACTTCATCAAACTTAACCCTTTCCACACACACACAACACTCACTTTTCCTCAAAGTCCCCCCTTCCATTGACCTCATCCTTCTGGTCTCCGATATTTCCAGGTCGTTCCTCGAAATCTTGGGTCACACATCACAACACACATGAACGGATGAAGGTTTTTTGGGAGGGAAAGTAGTGAGAGAGTTGTGTGTGTGTGTGTTGGGGGTCAAGTGAGACTTTTCCCACTTCTCGAAATGACACGCAGTGTCTATTAGTCCTCTCCGCGTCCAATGTTTTGTCACTGTCATCCACAAATCTGGACACGTCCCGTCCCCGTCATCTCTGGCCAGGGATTTTTCTCTATGTAAATCCTACACCCTACCCACTTTTGATGTGTGCTTTTGTTTGGGATACAGAGGACAAATGTGGGATAAGATTTCATTTTCAGCTACTGTATTCCAGAGTCTGGGAAAGGAGGGTTCCTTTTTTCTTTCTCTCTTGACTTTGTCGTGTGTGTGTGGTGGGGATGATGGTGGCTCATCTCTATCTCTCTCTCGGAGATGTAAAGAGAGTTGGTTCCGGTTGTGAACTCGGCTAGAGCTCTGTTCCTTTGGATTTTAATTCGTGGGGGACAAATTTCATCTTCATTTCACCATCCTCCTCCTCTCTTCCTCTAAACTAATTTAGTTTAAAGATTTTTCTCGAGTGTTCCTCTTTTTGTGAGGGGTGAAGTTGTACGTTCTGGAAACTTGTCAAACTTTTGTCTAGGACTTCCAGCGGACTTGTTGTCTACATCTTTTTAGAAAGACGGGACGGAGGAGGAGGGGAAGGATGCAAAAATGTATTTTCAGTCGAGTCGCCCCGTCTGTTCATTGCCCTCTCTGTAATTATGTGATTCGAGAGTCACTCAAATTTCCCTTATTATTATTTTACAAAGAAAATATCTTTTGGAGGGGCATAAAAAAGAAGGATGGAATGAGTGGAATCATAAGTCACTGGAATGCTGTCTGTGTGTATGGAATACACGGGACAAATCATTGTAGAGGTAAAATATATATTTGACTGACTGCGAGTAGAATGGGAAATGGAGGAAGGAGAGGATCCTTTGATGGGCTAATGAGGTTTTTGGAATTGAAATTTAAGTGTGGAAAGTGAGACAAAATAATAAAATTTAATGATTATGAGCTCAAATGTGGGGTTTTTACGCACTCCCTCCAACAACCTGTAATATTTGGTCATAACGGAAGTCTACGTCATTTTCTTCTCCTTCGTCAAGGGTACCATTAGAGGATCCCTATTCCCAAACACAAGTGGAGGAGGAAGGGACAACACTTTTCTTTCCTTTTTTGGAAAAAGAACAAAAATAGTTGAATGATTTCTAACCAATATCCGAAATAATCCTCTGATTATTTATTGAAATGGATGGAGAGTGTTTAATTTAGTGGTTGATGAAGGGCCGAGGATGAAGGGGGTTTGTGTGTGTGGGTTTTCAAAATTTGTGAAATGTTGGGGTTGATAAAATGTGGTTAGTTTGTGTGAAGGAGGTCCAATGGATTGTCACGATTCCTCCCCCTCCTTGTCTCTCTCCGACTCCCCTTGTCGACGAGGGGGGAGAGAATTACAATGTACATATGTAATAAATGAATGCACATGCATAAGAAATTTCTCGACTCTTTAGTGAATTAGATTTTCAAATTTCCACTGTATACTCTCCACAAAGCACTTTTCTCCTCAACTATAGTTCAAGGTTGATGACTATCGATCTCTCCATCCCCCTCACAAACACACACACACAATTTTTATATTATTTCTCCAACTCACTTTAACTTTTTAATCGTCATTTCACGTGAGAGGGCATCAAATCTCAGAGTCCATCCCATCAAAAAAAAATTTCAAAATTTCCACATTCTTCAAATCTACACTTTGGGATGGGGAGGATGGTTCAAAGAAAAAGGGAGAACGCATCTTTCTCTGTTTATCTTGATCTCTGTGAATTAATTTGGAGAGAGTGGCCCAACTGAAGAAGAGAGAGTCCCAGTCCGCCGTCCTTTTTTTCTCTTGTTTTCTTCCCTATTTTCTGATTCCGATTCAATGGACTCTTATGGGGAATTAAGTCAATTCCATTGTCATTTCACGTATCAAGCTCTATTCTCCCGTCTCCTGGTTAAATATCACTCGTTCATTTGTTCCAGCATTTATTTATTTTTGTAAAAAATTGTACATCCACATCCCTCGACTCGACTCAGCCCAGCCTGATTTCACAATGATGATGAGTTGTGGAGGACGGGGAAAAAAGTGTGGTTGACTTACACAATAGGTACATACGTGTACTGGTATGAGTGTAGGTAGAGCAAAAGTGAATTTCAATTGGGAATTTAATACCTCCATTAAATTTATACGTGTGTGTGTGTACAAAGAAGTCTGTCACTTTTTATCATCTCTCGTGTATTTTTTTAAAACTTGAATCCATACAACATGCATGCTGTGGACTGCTGACTGGGATTTGTTGTTCTCCTCCTCATTCAAATGAGCCGGCCTTCTCTCTCCTCAGCCAACACCTCCAAATAAGATGCAGATTTTTATTCCATTTTGTATATTCCATGTGTGTGTTCCAAAAAGGAGAGAGACAATAACAAGAGTAAGGACAAACATTAGTTGACGGAAATTCGGGATATCAAGCTTCTGTTCTCTCAGAAACTTCCAAGTCGTGCACTCTGAACACCATTTCTCTGTGTAGTCGGCTGCCTTTCACATTTAAAATCATGGAGATTTCCATCCCCTCCTCAAACTTTTAGTCCTCTACTATCAATTTTCATGATGAAAACCACGATTACAGTTTCCCCTCTCCTCCTTCTCGGCATTTTTTCAGTTACAATCTAGAGGAGCTAAAAAAACATTTTTGCTTGTACACTTTGCAAAAGTCCTCGTAAACAAAAGGCTATTTTAAGTGTGTGAACTTGGGAAATGTTCTCACAACAATAGAAATGTCTACTACTGACTAGCATTGTTTGGGGGAAAGACGGACTCTCGAGGAGTCCAAAAGAAAGACAAGAGAGTGAAGGTGGGAAGACAGCATGTAAGTTTCGACTATAGCGTGCAGAGTGAGAAGAACAAGGAAGAAGAAGAGTAAAATATGAGAAGGATTCTTGATTGACAGAATTGATAGCCAATTTTTTCTCTCTCTTTCTCTCTCTCTCTCTGCTGTTTAAAACGTATTTCGTAGGAAATTCAGTGTTGCAGCCATATTGATCATCATTGTGTCCTTCATCAGATTCCATGGAATGCGACATGAAACGTGGATCGAGTGGATGCTATTTCAAAAACACACACACACAATGTGAAGGAAGGTAAATCTACGTTTGTGGATAAAGATTTCCATGTATCCATTCCTGTGACTGCATCCCCACACAACAAAGTTTCTTTCTTTGTTTTTGGGGGGATTTTGTGAGCGGAAGGAGCTTGTAAGAAATATAATTATGCGTTGTACAGAACAACAGAGAGAAGCTTCACATCTTCATCAAATCTCCATTTCCCCTTCTACCTTAATGTATTCGACGAGCTGAACAACAAAACACACACACACACAGATGAGGATGAGGATGGATCTTATCTGGAACAAAACCGATTAACAAAGAAATAAGAGAGACAAAGGCAGAGACGGTTTCAAAAGTCATGAGAAGAAGTGGAAATGTTTTGTGGATCATGGAAATAGAATGAGTCTTCACGTGGCTAATGCGTACAGCCGAGATGGACGGAATATTATTGAAATGAGAGTGTGCTTCATCCGCTCTCTGTCCTCTTGCGAGAGTTGTGTGTGTGTGGATGATTTCTCCCATAATGTTAATAATATGCCTAGAAAAATTCATCAGTCTCGGAGCAGCTCTCTTCTGCTAATTTCCATTGTCGTGTTCAACCAACACTAAAAGAGGAGGGGAGAGGAAAAAAGTGTAGCAACCACTTTCTGTCCTTCTATGCAAAGTTTGTTGAAAAAAGTATGTAGAGGGACAGATGAAACGATCATGTCTGTGTACTCAGGGAGAGTGTGTGTGAATTTTTGAAGCGTTTGAATTGCAGAGACGGTTCAACTCCATAAATTCTAATTGTTTGAGAATGTTTTGAAAAAATGAGAGACTTAAATGAAGCTCTCTCCGTCTCTTTCCCTGTACACAGAGAGAAACTCATAACCGTTGTTTGGATGGGAACATGATTGTCGTTAGTTGTAACGACAGTTAGCAGAGTCACAGCATTAGCATACATTTCTATGCCTGTGTGCACGTCCGTCTCATCACTCATTCCTCTCTCCTCACTTTTGGTGATTCTCGAATAGTCATCATTATTATTAGTAGCTTGACGAGTCTGTCTGTGTACTCGAGAGATCCTACACTTGTTGTCAAATACTTTTAATCTCTTCCCCCCTCCATCCACTGTCCTGGATGCGTCACTCCAATGATGAGGCACCCAAATCACAGCCATTATTATGATTCTTAGAGGAGGGAGTCGGGTCCGAGGGGTCAGCGAGAGTTGGAGGGACAGACAGGAAATAAATTGTAATTATTTCGTTGAACTTGAATTAAAATTTATAATTGTGTCTCCTTCTCTCTCTTCACATTTCAGAATGAATGGATGAGCGACTGACTGACTGTGGGGTGAACTGGGAAAAATGTCCTCACTCCGGACACACATTCGGGAGGGTAGGGGACAGGGAAACCAGTTTCCCTCTGTTGTCTAGATTCCGCGTTTTACCCGAACATTTCCCCTCCCGTCTTTGTCTCCCTCCTCTGTTTCTGAGTTTTCGGGGTTTCTTGCGTCTCACGACAGACGACTTGAGAATATTCGTTTTTTGTTGGAAATTAATTAAAGTTGTGACACTCTTCGTAGTATTTGTAGTCTTGGTAGGAGGAGGAACATAATTAATTTCCAGTTAAAATGACACAAACAGCGTTAATGTGGCTGAGGAACTGGTCTCTGTCAAAATATTTACATAGCAATTTTTTCCTCGTGTCATTTTCAGTGTTTCGCGTGTGTGTGTGTGTGTGTGTGTTCTCCGGACACTTGAGCCAAATCTTTTATTCGTTGGGGATGAGTGAGGGAGGGATAAATTAATTTCCCCTTCTAAATGGCCTTTCCTACTAGTCAAGTACATGTAGAAATGACGCGGATTATGAACCAAAAAGAATGGCATTGTGAGATATGGGCACGGCGGTCAATCTTTTGGGAAACCCGGTGGACGGGACACCTGGTCATCTCGTCTCCACCCTCCACGTTCCGTATCTATGAAGGGAGGGGGAAGGACTTTGAAAAATTAAGGACCATCCGTATCATCACCCTGGGTGAAAAGCTAGTTATCCCTGAATACAAGGGTTGAGCGGCCCTTCCAGCCAAATTGTTGGCAGAGATGGAAAGAGAGAGAAAAGGTTATTTGCTATTTGTCTTTTTTAAGTACCACACACAAACATGAACACTGGGTGAGCTGTCCTTATGTACGGGGATGGAGGGGAAAGTGTGTGTGTGTGTTATTGTAGTCAATGTGGAGGGTTCATTCCAAGTATTGACATGAAAGGGAAATTGGTCGGTGTTTAAATCTAAACGTTGTATAAACTTTTAAAGTTTAAACTGTTTGTCTGTTTGTTTTCATTTGACTCATTCAGACCCAGGGACCCCCCTCCCTATTCCCTGTTTGCCTTTGTTGTCTGCATATTTCATGTGTCGTCCCTCTCTTCTCTTCCAGATTATAACAAACGACGACGAGGGCACAGTTTTGAGTCTTGCTCCTCAACAAATTGCAATTCTCCCGTTTTCATCACAAACATTTCTTTCTCCGTGTGAAGGAGGGGTGGGGGTGACAATGGGCTGATGGGTCAAATTTAAATGCCCCTTTGTATTTTTCTTGATTTATTACACAATATTCTCTTGACATGCCAATTTCGAAACTTTGACTTTGAAAATCCACTCCTGTAGGATCAGGGATCCTGTAGGAGAAGAAGGTGTAATTCACAATAATCTTGACTCGTCAATTACTCTGTACATGTTCAACATTAAATGTTTTAAAACATGATTTGGACGCAATTAATAAATACTAAATACAAAAGAATGTGCTTTTGTGTGGAGAGACTGGAGCTGAGGGGAATGTACAATGAAAGTACCCACGTCCAGGCCTTGTCCTGTTGAAAGAGGTAGAAGTGGGCAAGGAGGATGGAGAGGAGGGGGGGGGGGAGTGGATGTGGATATTTACGGTATGGGTAATGGAAGGATCTGTTGGGATGTTGGGAGAAGGGGTGAGTTGAGGAGAAAGAGGAAGGAAAAGTTATCACTATCCCGCTGACACGTAGGGTAAACAGATACATTGCAAGGAAAGTCTTTCAGGGCTTTTTAATTATCAACTACATGCTAATTCTCAGCCTTTTATTGGTATACTCAATTCTTTTTCCCCTCTCCTCCATTTTTATCCCTCCACGACGACGACTGTTACTATCTTTAGCCATTTATTATGATTACGTATAATTTCACCATCTCCTTAACTCTGTACTTGATTTGTGTGTGACTGTCTGCTTCTGTCTTTACATCCATCCAGTGTAATTCTTACATACACATTTATTTTTTCGCCATTTGCGCATTCATTTGTTTGTTTGAGAGACACAACTTGTTGTTGTCTTGTTCTCCCTCCTCTCGGCTTTTATAACTTTGAGTCAAACTTAATTTATCAATAGGCTTTGCGTCTCCTCTTCTTCCCGTGTCGTCTTTTATTATTTGTACGCATAATGTGAGCCTCACTTTGTTCCCCACCTCACCAACTTTGTCTAAGTGTGTAAATTCATACTCTCCTTTCATTCTTTCCTATTTTCACACTCCAACTCTAACCTCCTCTTTGACCCACCACACACACACACACGAACCTGAGCCGTCGTCTCCATTCACCAACCATCCTCAGTTTTGCACTCACACAATCCGCAATTTGATTACATGCGAGTCTTCTCAATTTATTTACATGCTATGTCTGTGTATTTTTCCATCCTCCATTGACACTTGGGAGTTTTTTCGAGTGGTTGAATCTGAACTGGTCCTCTGAACATGAGCTGAGTGGAGGGAGAATAGAGTTTTGGACAAAATAATGAGTTGAGATGGAAGATGAGATTCCCATTTGCCTTAGTAGCAGTAGTTCTCTTATTATTATGAAGATTGTACAATGCGTCTTGTTATTTTGTAATTATTTATTATTTTCGGTAATAATTACTGGAGGACTGTCTGTTGCCCAATACGACTCCAGAATGATGAAGACTGTCTACACTTGTAAATGTATCAAACATTTTGTTATTTCTTCTTGTTGTACTCTCGGGTTGGAAGGTCCTATTGATATACAAATCTTTTTGTATACTTTCCTCGGTTGTAAATGTGCCACTCGTACTAGTCATCGCTGGAAAACTCTTTTCTCTCTCTCCCCTCCCCAAAATGGTTTGTATCAACACACACAGCTGTAATAGAAAAATCCTGATGCTCATCTCCACACACACACAAGCACGCATCCACTGACGGTGTGTGCGTGTGTGGAGTGAGTGAGAATTTGTAGAAAATTCATTTATGTTGTACAAATGCTGTACTCCATAAATCAAAAAATTCTTAATTAATCCATTGATTTAGCGGACCTGGAACCTGTTGAAGTGGTTCTCTCTCTTGACCCTGGAGGCTAGAAACCACCAGAACCAGGCATCACCACCACAACCACCGCACAATGAGTGAAGAGGGAAAGAGTCCTTTTAAAAAATACATTTTCCATTCCCTCACATCACACACACACAGTGCATAAAAGTTGATAAGAGAAAGAGAGAAGCAAAGGGTCAAGCAGCAGGTACCCACACCAAAAAAAACAATTCTTTTTTGACAGGTTATGTGCACTTTGAATCCACTGAGCTATAGACCTTCTCTCACTCTCCCCAATCTCCCATTTGTACACAGGTAAATATGTTTCTCTCTCTCCCCCTTTCTGTCCATGACTTTACCGTCCCTCTGTTTGTGTTGGACATAAATCAAGGGGCATTTTGAACTGGGGATCTCTCCGAAACTCCATCCAGAAATATTTTCCACATCTCCCCCTCCTCTCCTACGTCTAAATAAACACGGCAATCAAAATTCCTGATTTGTACAATATTTAAAAGGTGTTTACCTGAGCTAATTGGTCTCCTCATATTCTGTGACACCATCACCTCCGATTCTGGATGACGAAATCCAGAAGGAGAGACCCTCTTCAAAGGAGAGAGGGAAGGGGAAGGAAACATAAGACATAGGCTCACATGACCCCTATCGCTGACCTTTTCACGTACTCTCTATTGTATTTGTATTTGTGGTGTGTACCTAAAACCCTTGGCTCCCCTCTTCCACGTCATCATCATCAACCCAGACGATTCAACACAATGTACAAAGGAACGTGATGTTAAGACAACGTCACGGGTTTGCTCCTTCCCGTCCTTCCGGTTTGTTCTCTTGTTCGAGTACGTGTGTGTGTGTGGAAATACAGACAGTGATAGGGAGGTAATAATAATCATAACACAATTTATTACACTTCCATTGTCTCCCTCAGTTTCTTTTGTACTCGTAAAAATTTCTCTGCACCCTTTTCTGAACCAAAAGAGTTCAAATTAAATTAAAAGATGATTCTAGAATATTTAAAAGGTTGCATATTTTATTAGAGTTGTACATCTCATCATCCCCAGTCATAATTTCTGTCCATTGTCGTTCAGTTTAGTCGTACAACTTTCCATCTGCAACTTTTTTAACTGCATGGTGAAAAAAATATTGTTTAGTTAATTGCTGATTTTTCACAATTTTTTCCTGTCCAAACTGTTGTCAACTGGTTTTCTGTTTTCTTGTGTGTTTGAGAGTGAGAGAAAGAGTGACTGGCCCGTGCCCCATTGTTGTCGGTTGATGCTACAAGTTAATGTTTTGTCTAAAGCTTTTTTTGTGTTGTGCCCCTTCGTCATCTCGTTGGCTGTGTTGTCTTGTTGAAATTGAATAATGATTTAGGCAGGGATGACATGGCGCTTTTTCACAGCTCTCTCGGTGTGACGTGTCTCTACATACACACAGACTATCCACTGACTTGACTACCTTCATTTGGGAGAGACTTGTCAAGGGGGAATACATACCTGTGAATCTTTGTGTGTGTGAGGAGCTACTCGTATAAATTACATAATAATAGTACAGTCTTTAGCTCCTTCGTATCCCCTACGCGTCCTGTACAAATTTTGACCATCCTGGTCTATTATTGTTGTGTGTATGATCCATTCTATTGTCTAAAGTCGTCAGTCAATATTTGAGGCTTAATGTCTTTCTCGGAGAACCCAGACTATGGTACATTTGAGGCAGTGTTCAACCGTTCTCGGTTCAAAAGGATGGAGCTGAACAAGAGGGGCCCTTGTCAAGTCCAAACTTTTTGGTTGTAATTTAAGACCCTACAGAATCCACTCTACACTGGTCGCATACTGTACTGAGCTGAGGAACTGTCAAAAGACAATCATGATGATGCTAACTGGGTTTTGTTTTTGTTGTTCCCCTCACAACTTGGAACATTGTAAAATGTCTAGAGTCATCCCAAGCCAGTTGTCACCGTTCTCTCCTCCTCCCCCTTTTTGACGATATCATAGTTTTCTCGTGAACACATACTACACTTGAACTGGTTTGTGTTGCTGGCTTTATTGGGGAGGAGGAGAGAGCGAGGTAGAAAAATTGTCATGGTTATTTATAAATACAAACAGAATGGACGGAAGGGATGGACATATTGTGTCCAATGTCAAAATCTTGTCATCTTCATCTTCCACCTCCACCTTTTCCTTCATCTTCTTCCAAAGGGAAACAAACTGTTGTGTTTTGTAAGTGACTTGTTCATTTCGACCATGCCATTCATGTAATAATGCCGCTCCTCCTCCATTTCATTTTTTTGCATGTCATGACTCTCTACTGTCCCTTTTTGCGACTTCTCTTTGGAGGTTTGGCAACTATTTGCACCTCTCTTTTGGTTTTGACAACATTTTTCCTTGAAGAAAAATTCTATATAAATATTGTCTTGCAAGAAGGATGGACATGACATGGCGAGGATTACGAAAGGACAGGGTGAGAGTAGAGTATGACTTCACACACACACACACGCAGAAGGGAATTTGCATTGAAAACCTATAGATAGTTTGTGGTATAAATAGGAAATACATTGTATAATTGAAGAGAGATTTCCTTGTAAGATTTTGCTTGTACTGAGGGCCCAACGTTGATTTGTCTTGTGGTTCAAGTCCCTGTGTGTGTACTTTACGAAATGAGATCCAAAAGGATGATGAAGAAGTACAGGAGGATTTTGTAGTCATTTTTTGGATAGTGTGTACAAAATATGTGGTGGATGTATGAAGACTCGAGAGAGAGAAGGAGAGGAAGGATTGGGCACACAAAGTGTGAGGAAAATAAGAGAACCAGGCTAAATGAGTTTCAACAAGTTTGAACTTATGACGTCAACAAAAATTAACGTACTCATGAATGAATCATGAGAAGGGAACAACCGTCCGTGTGCTATTAACAAATTAGACTTTTCCGGTTGCTGTCATTTCCCTACTAAACTTTTATGGATATTATATATATACATTTGTCTCTCTCCACAATCACTTACTCGCCACTACAATTGTTGAGGGGGGAGAGGAGGAGTGGAATACCTTTCAGGAAAAACTTTGTCTCTCATGATACTTTGTCATGTGAACTGCCTTCCCACTTTCTTACTTTTTCCCCCTGTCCATTTATTGATTAAAATAATTCCTCACAAATTTTTGTCGTCCACATTTATGGATGATGCACGTCAGTATCAATCATGGAAAAATGTTTGACATACCAGACATTACTACATATTACTCAGAGGGGGGACACAATTTATTATTAGTTTCATTCCCCACTTTTCCCTATTAATTCATTGTCTTGTGGTCGACTTATTTTATGACTCCCGTACATTTCCCGCTATCCCGAAATTCTGCCGAAATTCCACATTTTGGCATTTTTGTATTGCTTTCCACACACAAACCTCGTAAGATAATAAAGGGACTCCATTTGTATCATTGGTTGCAAGGGTCCAAGTCAGCTGAATGAACATCCTAATTGGTCTGAGTCCCCATAATTTCCTCCGGGAGAATTTTGCAGAATCTGAGTTTGATGAAAGTGAAAGGAGACGAGGGAAATGTTTCAACTGTTTGTAAATGGTGAATATGACTCGGAGGTTGTGAAGGTCATCGTGATGATCCAAAGTGCATGTGGACTTGGGAGTTGTGTCTATTTGGACTGGTCATTGAGTTGGGGTCGTTGGTGGGGGAAATAATTCATGTGTGGTGAAGACTGGGAATTGGAAAGTGTAGAGGAGGGCTTTAGTAGACTAAATTATGATATTTTGTGGCATAGATCTCATTGCATTTCCACGTCTCCCTGGACTTGTGCAATGATTTATCCAGGTGTAATGTAACCAAAGGATGAGATGGAGTAGAACAACACAGATTTTCTGCTCCTGCTCCGTCTCCTTCATTTTCTTTCTCTGACTTTTCCCTACCCCCAACCGTCAATCTATGTTAGCGTCCCTCTGACCTCTCGACATTCTTTTACTACCCGCTGCTTCAAACTTCATCTCACTAAAATACTTTTCATTTTTTCTCACAAAAATCCAATCTTATTTTTTTCCAAAGTTTTTTCCCTCTTCTTTCTGGACTCGAGGTAGTTTTACATGAAGCGACTACTACGTATAATATTACATTTATTTATAACGCTATCACTATTTATATTACTCTTCTTCCTCCATTGGCCAAGTTTTAGATTGAAAATGATTTCGAGTCTTGGAGGAAGAGAAGGAGAGAAAAACCACATTCGAATCTTCTCAATTTCTCATCTTCACAATCATCCAGACTTTACAGTTTCAACCCAGACAGACCCACATTTCTTCTTTTTCTTTCCACAAGGCTCTCAAGATTTACGATTTTCCCACTATGGAATTAGTTGTGGATAAAATGAGATTGAGATTAATTTTTTTTCAGAGGAGTATTACTCCAATATCTTTTCCTTTTAGTGCCTCTACAGTCTCCACTGCCATGCTTTATGCCAAATGCTTGTTAATTGTGCGCTCAGACTTCTTCTACCTAGTATAAGTTTCTTTGAAACAGCTTCCCAATTTTGTGTGTGCTGTACTTGGACTCTGAATTCGTCAAATTTGATACGCTCTGTTAAGTGGGTCCTTGGAGGGGGTCATTAAGGGGCACACATGGGATATTGCAGGTGCTGAATCTTCCACACACACACAACTGTCCGTCCATGAGAATGATTGGGGATACGAGAGCAGATGTACATTGCAATCTGTGTTTGAGAATGCCGTGATTTTTCATTAAAGTCTTGGACAGATTTATTCTTTGTGAGGAGCTTGACTTGACTCGACCCGACAATCCTCACATTTGAACTCTCCTCACCCGGTCAAGTGTTACTCCCTGTGAGTAGAAATCGGGATTCAAATTTCTCAAAAATCCAATTTCAAATCGAGTTGGCAATTTGGAAAGTCTCAAAAAATTCATCCATCCAATCTCATGGGACTCTAAATTAAGAGAAAGGAATTCTGAAGAGCCACATGTGGTCACTCAATCATTTATTGTGGATGTGGATGAGTGTGAGTGAGTGAGTGTGTGTGTGTGTGTCAGGAAGAACAACAACAACAAGGAGGACAAGGAAACAGCTATCATCTCGTACATTACATGCCGTGGCGGCTTTTCCACCTCATCCCATGATACAAATCCTCTCGTCTCTGGCCCAGAAATCCCCTTAATGCATGTATAATGTATTCTCACATTTCGCCATTCACACGGAGCATTTGCAAAAGACAATTGGCTCACCTATCTCCCATTTATATCCCCATAGACCAGGCTACGAATAGAAAGTAGGGCTTGACGGGCTCCAGGGAGTCTATAAGAAAAATCCTCGTCGTCGTCCTGTGTCTGTAGGATGGACTATCGCTCCTAGACCACTATTTTTTTCCTCTTCTAAAAATCTAGGATAGCCGGCAATAGCTGCAATAGCTCCTAGCGGATAGCGCACGAGCGGAGCCTCGCAGAGGAAGTGCCAGAGGTAAAAAAATGTGAAGAATCTCCCACACACACATAAAAGGAGAGAGAGAGAGAGAGAAAAAAAAAAGTGTCCACACACACTCTCAACTTACTCCTTTCTATCATGACGATAGTCGTGTGTGGATTGCATTGCCGCCATGTGTACACAGAGGACTATAGAATGAATTTGGTGTAGCGTCATACACAAGTCAATAATGCAATGATGATGACAGAGGAGAGGAGGCTCCGTGAGAAATTAGGACGTTCAATGAGGAGAGCTGTAGTGAGTGGATTTGGATGTGTGTGTGTGCAGTACTGTCTCTGAGAGAGGATGATGGAGAAACAAGGTGACTGAGAGAGCGTCAAGCTGTACAACTTGTAGAGCCAGAATGATGCTATAGGGGGTGAGAAGGGAGAGAATTAGAATTAGACCTGACGACTATACACATTATGTACGTTATCATTTTGAAAGAACCAAGCCATGTTCTGTGTACGTGTACGCCTTCTCCTTCCTTTAGTATTGTGTATCACGCAATGGTCAAATTATCTTTTATCACCTCGTCCCTCTCCCTCCTCCCAAGAGAGACACACACACAGACAGAGAATCGTCCGTGTCTTGGAGTCTTTATCTGCTTTTCATTCATAATCATTGTTTTCTGACGTACATTATTATTATGACTATTTTAGCTCTCTATAGTCCTCACACACACACACAACAGAACAAACGACGACGAACCTTGTATCCTACGATGTATGAATGGCCCATCCCCCCAGACCCTGTCTCATCCACATTATCTCCACGACACTCACAATGTCAAATCAACACCAAATTTCCCAGAGTGACAAAAGAATCCTCCAATTCATTTGACAATTCTTGGACGGACTCGAATCTCATTCCCCTTCGGGGGGACAACAATCAATTCTTCAATCATTAGACAAATATGCAGTCATCTTATGTAAAACATTAAAGTGTGCTGAAATAAATTTCAGAGAGAATTGATTTTTTTCATTTTCCAATGTTTGTTACTGCGTTGTGGTTGAAAATAATCCAAAATGTGATTGAAGATTGTACGAGTCAAATGGAGCAGTGTCGACTCTGATGCTAGTTAAGTTGGAGAGGAGGGAGATGAGATATGATGGAATTTGTATTATTATCCTCACCATGCACCATCATTTCATTGTGTTGTGAAGCTGACAATGAGCACAGAGTCGCAATCACTCGAGTCTCTCCTCCTCCTCCTCCTCTAATGTACATGCCATCACCGCCCCCCAAACATATGCCTACTTAATTATCATTCAAATGCCATCAGCAGCTCTCTTTCCTCTCTTTCTCCATTGTAGAGTGAGTGGAGTTGAGTGTACACAAAATGTGATGCATGTACATTATGTGTAAAAAAACTTTGGTTGATATGATGTACAGGTACATGTTCAAGTCTACTAAGTTTAACTGACGATTAGAGGGGTATGTGAAAAAAATTTAAATGTGTACTATTGCAATTACATTTACATGTCATGTAGCACAGTTGTTGTTGACAAAGGGACCCTTTCCACGGCACAGAGAAACTCATCCCAGGCTATGCAGACATCCTTCCCTGTACAGGGCTAGGCATTGAGGATATTTTAAAAAACCTTGTATAATGTAATTCGTGCTAACAAAATAATACAAAAATGGTGAATGACATAAATAGAGGGTACAAGGAGGACACATGTACATCCCAACCATTCCTTCCCAACTTGTTTCTGCACAACAGATTCACATTTCTCTCAAGTCTGTCCTATTATCTGTCTGTACTAGAGAGAGAGAGAGAGGGGAGGAGGGAAGTTTACATTGCAGACATTTTTTCAGGATCTGCTACTGCTGCTGCTTTTCTTTTTTTGGAAGGAACGAGGCATAACAATAAAAGAGACAATAAAGAACAACGTCTGTCACCCAAACAAACAGAATCCATAGCCTTTTTGTCAGGGGAAAAGACTACAAAATCCAGTAGGCTCCATTCTCATTCAGTTGAAATTATTCCATCATTTAAGAGGCAAGTTCTGCTCTTCCTCTCGAACCCATTTTTCTTTTTACCTTGACTAGAAAGGATTGCAAGACATGAAGTCAAGGAGTAACCATCATCGGCTAGTGTAAAAGGGAATCTCAATTAACAAATGTTGTGTTTCAGAATTGTCTTTGACTTACCTTGTCCTGCCAACTCGTAAATTTGGCAGTGGCTGAGGACAAGATCTTTTGAGAAAGGTGTTCTCTCCGTACAACTTTTAATTTCACTGTTAAAATCATGACTTACCAGGGTCGCATTGGATGATCCAGTCGCTTGTGTGTGTGTGTTTGGGGGGAAGACTATTAAATAAGATGATGAGATAAATGATGCAGCAATTGGTACTCTGAATCACAGTCGGCGTGTGTGCATGTGTCCTGTGTTTTAATTCCAAGTCAGAAGCGTTCCTTCTAAAAATGACAGAGGGGGAAGGGGACACCCTTCTTGTGCATACACACATCCACGCTTAATTTCTCGTATAAATTTAAATACGTGGCAGTGTACATACTCGGAGTAGATTGACTGTGAAGCGGGTGTGTGTGTGTGTGTGTGAGGAGGAGCAGGGCAGAGGGTTCCTCTCTTTGTCCCGTCCTCTCTTTTTTTACTGCCCGGATTGTTTCGCCTGGTCTCTTTTATTTTATGACATGACCATAGCTCGTTCCTCTCCGTTGCTTTCCACTCCGTTCAAGCTCAGCTGAAGGGAAAGAGGAGACAGGCACACGCAGATACATCTGAATCTAAATGGACTCAATGTTTTTTATTTTTATCCCTTCCCCCTCCTGTTGTGGCTATGGCATGGGGGTGATGAAATGGCAGCACAAAAGGGCACACAGTCTCCCTCACTATTTAATAATTATCAAGTCAAACCAATAAATCCACACTTCAATTTCTTCTTCTCAGAATTTGGAAATTCACGACTCCGGACCACACACAGACGACAGGGAGGGGGGAGGGACAGTTGAGAGAGTGAGGAACAGGGAGGAAACCTGAGTTTAGCATTAGCCAGGGTACACGGGAAAATAGATCATGTTCATGTAGATTTGATAAAGATGTTAAAAGTCGATAATAATCCAAAAAAAGTGAGGGGGAAAGGGGGAAAGGGTTGTTCCTCATCCAGGACATTGGGTGACTCTCCTTTCCCTGGATGGGAACAGGGATTCGGGACTGTATGAGAAGTGGAGGGAGGGCGGTGGAAACTTTTAGTGAAAATCCAAAGTTTAATGTTGCTTTTTTGTTTGTTCCGGTTCAACTTGGGGGTGACGGAGGACATTTGAAAAACATTTTCAAACAACTCTCCTCCTTCTCTCAAGAGTCGAGTACATAGAGAGAGTAAGGTCTGGTGGCAACACACACACACACACGCACACACTTTTTTCCGCTCCCAAGCTCGCAATCCCTATTTAACTTGTCATCATTTATATGAGGACGCTCTCTCCCTCCTCCGGTCTGACTGACTGAGGCGGGGGAAGAGTGCGAAGAGTTTACATTTAAACACTTTACAGTCATAAATTGATAGGCGGTCGAATGACTTCAAAAGGCCCCCACAAGTCACTCTACACACACACACTCTCAGCTTCTAGGATATTGCTTCAAAACTTTTATTAAAGATTTTTCCAAACCTTGTTTTTTTCTTTTTCTATTGACCTTACACACACACACGCAGTTGTGTAGTTCCCGCTTTGGAAGGAGGAGAGCTCCCTTGATTTTACTCGAAATTAAACGAAAGAGGTTTTTGGAGATGGATGGAGAGTGAACAATTTTAACTCCCGCCCCCTTAGCCAAGTATTTTGATATTAAAATTTTGAACAAATTAAGCTCCCCTCCAGTCCAATGGAATGAAGAGGGAGAGAAAAGGAGACAAGTTTTGAAAAGTTGAAGCTGCAGAAAAGATTCATGGGATTTTACACACATTTTTTCCCAATTTCTTGTCTCTCCCTCCCCTCCCTCTCTAGACAAAGGGAGTTAATAGGGTTGTAAAAGTGTAATAACACGCCCAGCTAAAATTGTTGATGCTCAGAAAGTTGTTCTCATTAAGTAATCCTCAAATCCTAATCAGAGAGAGAGACGCTCTTGTTTCTCCTCATGTTCAGGGAAGAGAGAGAAAAGAAGATGCTGCCGTGGGTGATCTTATCTTGTGTGTGTGTGTGTAGTATATTCATCATCTCACTTCTCCCCACTAACCCACCGTTCAAATGAAAGCTAGAAATGGCGAGTCTATCTTCCATTCTCTACGTGACTATAGTCTTCAGTCTATGGCAGTCTATTCTAACGTCATAGACAGCCTCACTCTATACATCTCCACAATTTCACCAGTTTTTCAAAAATAAAAACACATCATTTTCTTCTTCTTTGACTTACTACTGAGAATTATTTAGTTTATCAGATATCTACAGCTGTGACCAATAATATCCGAGTTTTCTTATTTTTTAATAACCCTCGTTCTGTCTTCACAATTGTTTCAGATATTCATACACACTGACAAACGTGTAGAGAAGGTAGGAAGGAAGGGACGGGTTAAAGAAGATCCATATAATAAAGATTAAGCGGTTTTAATTAGGGGCATTAGAGTTTTGGTAGGGGGACCCGGGGTGTCTCCGTGTGAGGGTGTATGTGGGGGGCAGAATTGTGGACAAATTACATGGAGAATAGCACTAATTAATACTCGAATCGGGAACCATGGCCCTTTGTTGTTGTGGTAGAGACCGCTGAGGATTTGTGTGTGGAAAAAAACAGCAATGGACTCCCCTTCAAAGAAATGAGGGGTTCTCAGCATGACATGCAGGGTGGAGGGGAGGAGAGCGAAGGGCGAATCCATTCGACTTGTTGATTGAACAAATTTAATTTAATTACTATGTAAATAGGGATATTTTAATGAGGAATTAAATTGTGACCAGCTTCCCTCCCTGCATCTGGAATTTTTGTCAAGTTTTGAATTCGGATGAACATCGAAAGAGTTGGAAGAGAGAGATTTTTTAGACTTTGAATGTTGTTGTTGTGAGTGGTTTCGAGTTGGGTTCTCTGCCCCTCCAACACCAATTTATTTTGGCTTAAAAAATAAACACAAAAAATCAAATTTTTTTGAATCTTGCACGAGTGCGGCGACCTGATTCGAAAGTTAATTGTGACTAGCTTCTTCCCCATGCAACCGAGTGAGAGAGGTGTGTGTGTGGGGATAGTAACAAGCAGAGACTTGCCACTCTCTCTCCTTCTCTGCCCATTGTCTAATATTAATTGTGTAATGGCTACTATGTAGGGAGAGATTTCCAGGAGAATCCACACACAGATGGATGAAATTATATTATAATTGCAGGAATGAGCATCTCTGCGGATGAGCTGTTTGACTGACAAAAAGATGAGGCAGTGCTCCCTCATCTTCATTTCATGTGGAAGCAGAGTCAATGAAGTGGCTGGACTGCAGAAGAGAGGGACTCTGCACACACACACACACACGTAGAGTAATAAGGAATGAGAAATCTACATGTAAGATAAATGATGGATCTTCAACTACGCCCACATTTCTTCCTCTCTCTCTCTCTCTCCGAGGGATTACCCTGGACTGGAGTTGGATATGCATCACACACACACATGGCCATGTATATTGTATTTTCCGCTGGATGAATATTAATGGTGAGGCGTTAATAGGTCTTTGCTATTATGTCCATTAACATTGTATTAGACTCATTGAGAGGATTGGTGTCCATGTGTGTGTGTGTTTGGAAGTGTGTATGTAAACGTCCATCTCTGGTTCTTCTTCATCTCCATTCCCTGCTCCTCTTCTTCTTCTTCTCGTTGAGTTTCATCCCTGTGTTGGTTGTTAGTCTCTTCAACTGCAGAAATACAGTGGCAGTGTGTGTGTGTGTGTGGAAGGAGAGGACGGGCGGGCAGTAGTGTGGCTACCTGAATTTATTTCGATAAAAAACTGCACTGCTACCGTGTACTTCCACACAAACTCCAAACCTGTCCCTATCTCTCTCAATAATGATTTATGTGCACAAAAGATAACGTGTATGGTGGGGGGAGGGAGGAAAAAAATTATCCATTTTTTATATGCCCAACACCACAATCATCTTATTTTACGATTGCTTGCTCCACCATCAACTCCTCTCTCTCTCTCAAGAATCTTTATTTTCTTATTAGGCATTCCCTCACTCTTCTTGTTATCTTGACCGGCATAGTTCTTGACTCATAATTCCTCGGCTCTCAAAATCCAGAGCCCATCATTTCCATTTCTTGCTACAAGAAAAAATCTCTTCACATTTTTAGTCGTTCAAGAGGTCGGGGGGACAAGGGTCTTTAAACTGGACCAAAAATACACACACAGTCACTCACTCTAGCCGTAGAGTCTAGTCTCCTCCAAAATTTCTAAATCACATGTGTGTGTGAATCCAAAGGAAGAGAAATTCCAGGTTTTTGGATGAGTAACCTCAAGGCAAGGGAAGACCCCTTCAGACTTTTTGTCTTTAAATTTCTTCGGACGGGGGGAGGGCGGATGGTGGGGGTGCAACGCGTCAGTATTTGCTCAGATTATTCAAATTTTGTCTGCAGATTTTTTCCCAGTTCTCCTCCAAACTACAGAGTGTAGTGTATGGGGTGTGGGGAAATTTTTCCCTGCTCTCAACTTTTTTTCTTTCCTTGGGTGGCTGGCTTTTGGGTGGTTCTTGGTGGTGACATGAGAATAAAAAATATTTCTCTGCCCGACTCATTCTCATCAGGGGAAAGTAAAGTGCACACATTTTTTGGAGGGATACGGGATCGTATCCCTCCAAAGAGAGAGAGAGAAAAGAAGAATATAGCGGGAGAGAGAAAATGGATGGATCCTGGAGACTGTGTGTGTGTGGAGCAGTCAAAGCAACGAACCAGTCTTCATTTACAATTCTAAATACCGTGTACATATTTTAGAAGAAGGAGAGTTGGTAGTAGCTACTTCTCCTCCTCTGCATCTCACTTTTAGTTTTGCCTCCGATCCCTCCCCCTCCCCCTCTGTGTATAATAATAATGTACTGGTATATGGTGCAGTTTGTGCCTTTTCTCTCTCCGTTTGTCCATGTCCATGTCGAGCAAAGCTTTTCCAAGTTTCACATGAATATTCAGTAGTCTCATCTCTCCCTCTCTAATGTATCTGAGAGTCTCTCTGCCGGATGCCTCTGCCTACCCGCCCGCCTCCCCGCCTCAACCCGTACATTTTGTGCACTGCTCTTTTTTCCACCTTCTATCATCGCGTATAAATCTCTCACTCTCATCGCCACAGCCGCACTCCATTGTTATATATTACTTCATGGAATAGTCTCCTGCTAAATTCCTACCTACTTCCAAATCCCTCACTCTTCTCCCGGCAAAGTTGTGGGAGTGCTGTGTGTGTGTGATATTTTGAGAGTATCAGGGATGGATGGAATTATGCCGTACAGATGGATACAAGTGGAGCTACTACCTCTCTCTCTCTCTGTCAATATGTAGAATAAATGTGATGGAATTGGAGAGAGAGGAACAGACGGCATGAACCCCTACAAAAGACTAAAAGATAGAATTTTCAAGTTGGAATAAAATATAGAATAAGGTAGACGGAGGGACGGAGCATAACGCCTGGATTAGCAATCATAATATTTAGATGGAATCATCAAAGGGATGTGGATGTGTGTGTGAGAAACGGAGCAAATGTTTCTAGTCCCTCTCTCTCTCCATTTCTATTTCCATCCTCTCTGACTCTCTATTGTTTTTAAAACTGTTCGCTCTACTGAATCATCTCGTGAATAAACTATAACTTGGCTAAGTACCCTATTTAGACAAAGGGTTTCTACATTCCCAGCAGGAATTTTCTCCCTGTGCAGAGACACCACTGTAGAGCAGAGGCATCCTCGTTACCTTTGGCCCTTCTGTTCAGTCACACTCCTGAAATACACCTAATATGGACATGATGAGAACAAACCCTCCTGCCACTCCAACATCCTTTCGACAATTGACTGTCTACTCGCAAATAATTCAGGAGTAGCCAAGAAGTACGTAGGCGGCATGGGGAAATGTAGAACCTCCATCAAGAATAAAGCAGGTCCCAAGCTTCTATTCAGAATTTTCTACCATTTCACACATTCCTTCAATGACCACTTTTCACAATGAGAACATTTTACCAAATGGGAATCCTCAACCAATCCTTGCACCCTTCTAGAATTGACTAGCGTTTTGAAATTTTGTGAAAAAAACCCATTTATATCCATTCCATCTTGTACAATGAATAAAATGACTCACAGGTAGTCATTAGAATGGTACAAGCTGCAGAAATTTGTGAAACACAATCGGAATCATTGACAGGATCGCAAGTTTTCCCAGAAAATATTGTACATTGAGATTTGGACAGTCAGTTTTTGTGGGTGTACATTCGTATTTTGCAATGTAATGAATTCCAATGTTTGTCAGCCCTTGACAGTCTCTCACATTTTGACCAGGATGCACGTGTCCATTCGAGGGACAAAAAACTGTTCCAAATTCTTTTTCCAGTCACAAGATCTGGGAGGATGTGAGTGTTTGTTGGTGTGAAAGGTGAAAAAAGGATGTAAATAATAAATAATTCAAAAATATCTCCTCCACATTGTACCCAAACACACACACACAATTTTAACGGAAACAAAGGTTGAGAAAAAAATATGTTCGAAGTTGGTCGTCGGTGGCAGATCCTGATCAGACCACCAAGACAAGAAGCCAGAATATATGGAGAGGGGGTGAATTGAAGTTTGATTGTTTTACTCATGACTAGCGTCAAGTTTCACCTATTCTACAAGTTGCGAGGAAGGGAGATGGAAATGTGTGTGAGGATCCAGTCATCTTCCTTGTTATGGCGTATCTTGTTTGTGTACTTGTATGCACGCTTCACACATTTCACTTGTGACAGTCGAGTACAAAAGATTTGATTGGTCTTTTCGTGGTGGTGGTGGTGTGTGTGTGTGCTCCAGAAAGAAACATGACTGTTACCGTATTTAGGACTATGAAGGGCCCTTTGTTTTGGTGTAGTAAAAATTTTTGTGGGAATTGAGATTGGAGGAGGTTTAAGAATACGGAACTCTGCTATCCCGTTCCATACACACACACGCACACACCACACACTTGGGTTGAGGAAAGGAAAAGAACGTGTCGTTTGTCGTATTTTTCCCTCTCGTCCAGAAACAAAAGGTGTGCTGGTACATATTAGTGATCTGAGCATTGTTACGTTGTGCTTCATGATTAGAATAGAATGGGCACGTCTCCCCAAAACCAACTTTACACACACACACCGACCATCCTATAGTCCCCCTCCCTCCGACAACAAGTGTGGGGGACATGGACAAAGTTTCACGTCCATCGACTTGGTAGCTGAGCTGAGAGCATGGTGAATTCCTCGCCCCTGTCTTTCCATAGGGAAGAGTGTGTGACTGTAGTACATAGTTTGGTTAGTGCAGGTTGGTTCATATATGAACCAGATTTAAATTGCAAATACTAACATCTGTCTTGTCGACCCGTGTTATTCTTGGATCCTCTCTCTCTCTCTAGACGACTACTTGAGTCTGTCTGATGGGCTTGGGTGACATCCCTTGCTGTGTACCCATAGAGAAGAAATGTGCATCGAGGGGTCCAGCTGCACAACAGAGAAAGAGAGACAAGTACAGGTGTACAGGAGCCATTGTCATCGGGTGGAACACACAAGCGAGGGAGGGGGATGATGATGGTGTGTGTGTGTAGTGTCACGGACAGGTCAATACACACACACAGGAAGTACTAAACTCTAACCGCTCAAAATACTACACCACCCATACAAAGAGTCGAAAAAAGATGGCAAACTACACACAGTCTCATTCCATCACATTGAACTACATTGATATGTAAATAATTCGACACTCATCTCTGCCTACAACCGTATGCCGTCTATCACATCTATCTTTTTCTGTAGAGAGTTGTAGGACACAAAACTGGGTGGACTTTGGAAATGGAACAATAATTCAAAGTTCCACTCAGTCGATTTTACACTGTAAGGAAGGGGCGAGGGATGGGTCCCTTATGTCAGCAAACTGAAACATTGTCCAAGATTAGGTGGTGGTGCCATTATCCTATGAAATGTCATTTACTTTTTTCCCTAGCACTTTAATAATAGTTCCTGTCGTCTCCATGGGCTGTCATTAGATCTGTTCAATGCTGGAGACTCGGCTGCACTCTCACTCCCATCATCATTCCAGAGGATAAAGACTTTGCCAGAACTGAGGGAAAATATCAAGTTGAGGCTAGTAAGCTTCCCTGAGCTTAAAGAGGAAGAACCACAGAGGGAAAAAGACAAAGTTAAATGTAAACTTTTTTCCTCCTCCTCTACTCCCCTTTCCCATCCTATCCTTGGAGTTTTTAAGACAAGTTTCCCCTCCTCCCCTCCCTCCCCCTTTCCCTTCGTCTTCTTTCCTGGAGAAACAACTTGGACGTTTTTATATATACTTTTTTAAGTGAGGAGAGAGAACAAGTGATATCATTGAAGGAAAAGCACTCTCGTCGCATCGAGAAAGTCCTGAAAATAAACGTGGAAAAAGAGAAATCTCACCTCTCCCCTCCCCCCCGCGTGTGGAAAAAGGAGAATCACCAATTCAATTGGGCTCTAGTTTTAATGGAATTCAGTAACATACGCTCGGCTCGTAAGATACATGGGCAGAGTCAGACTTTGCCAGGTCATACCTACACACACATATATCTGACTACTATTATATTATATCTGGAGCCTCACCTCTCCCCCACAGCATCTTGTATTTTTCTAGTCCCTCTCTAGACACAGTCTGTACTTGCGTTATTTCTTCAGCCACCGCTTCAATCTGTCTATGACTTTCTTTTTTCTACTCCATGGACTATAGCTCATGGAAAAAATTGAGAGGACACACACACACAAAAGATGAGAGTTTGTTAGAATGTAGAGTTGATAGATAGTCTAATGTAAGGTTGACTGCCTTTGCCTTCCCCTCACTTTTACCAAGTCTCTCTCCTCTCGTACTCTCTTGGTTCTCCGTGTGTGCATGTGTGTGTGGACATGAAGGGAGAATTTTAGAAAGTATAATAAGAGAGTATTTCCATTTCTGTGTGTCTTCTGAAGAAGGAGGTTTCTTGGCTGATGGCTCTCGTTCCGAATCTCCTTGGACTCTACTCTATGGGCTGAAGGGATGAAAGTAAAGATCAGATACATGGGCCGTTAGTCCTTTTTCGATAGACTTTCCCACTCCTTTCCCTGTTTGTGGTAATAAGCCAAGGAGACTGGATGTAATGTTAGTGGCGGGTTTGACCACCTAAAGTGGAGAAGTCTGACATGGTCTGGGTATCGGGGAGGCCCAACATGACCATCAGTCAATATCCCAGTCCAATGCTTGCTGGACTAAGGGGAGCATACACATGGAAATAACCCATTCGCTACAGTCTATAATCTGCACTGGTTAAAAAAGACTGCTGTGTGCCTCCTCACACACTACTCCTCTGATGACATGGTCGACTCTTGTCCTCTTCCTCCTGAGAGAGAGGAATAAGTCTAGTTTATAGCGTGGAGGAGAAATTTCCATGAAAAAGAAAGAGCTCCTTCCTTCAGTAAGTAACTCGTTGACTTATCATAGGCAAAGAGACGACGATGGCTAGAAAACATGCATTAAAACATGAGGCTGACTGGTTTGCCCGGGATTTTTTTCTCGGTACGGGTTTGCAGGGTGCCAGCAGTCCGTTGGTCAACATGAAATTGATGATGATTGAAGAGTGGAAAAATTTGAAAGTGAGATTAATTTGGAAAAGTATATTGTTAGAGTATAAATTCGGTATGGCTTGAAATCAACCAGGAAGACTTTTTAACCAACAAGCACCAAATGCACTGAATCAAAATGCTCATGTCATGTCATGTCATTGAGTTGCCATTGGAACAGGCTCGTCCACATTTACTTCATCGAAGACAATTCGAAGCTCATTTTTTCATTCACACAGTGTTGAGAAACCTGTGTCATCGCAGAAAAATGATCCAGTGTCGAATGCTATTTTATATTATCGATTAGTTTTTTCGTGCTTACCCCTTTTATGTGGATATTGCCCACTGGGTAAGCACGTATTAAGCACAATATTTTACATGTTGTCGCGTAATGACAATATAATGACTATTCAACAGAGAATAACAATGATTCTATATAGTATAGCATAAACAAATGTATTTCAATACAAAATCATAGTCACATCCAATGTGAGTACTTCATCAACGAGATGTCCGTGACAATATAGTAGGTCACGATTCGTTTACAGACTATTTACTTGTTTCACGTCGCTTTCGTTGACTCAATTTATATTTTTCTCCTTTGAGTTGTGTGGCCTCCGAAAATGTTGAGACGATCCAACTTGGACCAACAACTTTGACATCAACCAAGGGTCAGGTGGAAGCCTTCGCCGCAAAGGATATTACAGAAGATGATGTGGTTTCTGATTATGGAGGAGCACTCATTCTCCCTCATCAAGATAAAATGCTCAATGAAAAATACAAGATTGAGCTCAACCTCCAGTACAATTGTTCTTTATTCGACTGGTTGGTGTACAGTAATGATCGTGGATCATAAGCACGACGCGAAACTAAGGTGTCGTGGAAGGGAAAAATCAACGATGCCAAATTGTGTTTGGCAACAAGGATATCTTGTCAAGACATCCT
>WJFB01000421.1:0-64561 GCA_009870185.1 Pygmarrhopalites habei | reverse complement strand
AACCAAAATCCGTTCCCGCCTACAAGGGTTTCGGAACCAACGAAATCAGCTGAAAAAAGGAATAAACTTTGGCCTGAATAACCCGGTATATTCATTTTGTATGTTTAATAAAAATGCTGATTGCTTATTTTTCGAATTTCCTAAAAGGTTGAAAATGGTGGCAAAACAATGGTACGATTATGATCGATCTACCTTTACGTTTGTGAGAAAATTGAAAGAAGGTCATCCAGTGGTATTCCGACATCAACACGATTTTGATGAAAATGGACTGATGTACTGGATCGGAACTAACGCAAAGTACGTGCTGAGGGATATTTTTTTTGTTTTGATTTTACGGAGGTTTCACAATTTGATACATTTAATTGATTAATTGTGAATACATTTTTTAGAACAACTTACGACTGGGTGAATCCAGCACAGTATGGACTTGTGATTGTCTCTTCTTCAGAAGGACGAAATCTTCCTTACGTATGAACCTTTTAATTTGAAATAAGTCTTTAGTAAACACAAAGACAAAAATTATTATTGAATCTAAATGTATTAACCTTTTTTGTGTAATTATAGGGTAGACTTGAAGATATATTAAGTCGAGACTCATCCGCTTTGAATTGTCACACCAACGATGACAAGAAAGCTTGGTTTGCAATTGATCTGGGAGTATGGTAAGTGAAATCTTACAGCTTAAACTCTTTTTTTAAAAACTTGTTCGTTGACGACTTAATGTAATCTTTACTAATTTCATTGACTAGGCTTTTACCTACAAGCTACACACTTAGGCATGCTAGAGGCTATGGCAGAAGTGGTAAATAATTTTCCACATTTAAATATCAAAGCGAGTGCTGTATCATATTATCATAGTTGGGATTTTGGGATTTACTAAGTAAAATTGTTTCCTGTTAACGCATTTTCAGCTTTAAGAAAATGGCTATTTCAAATGTCAAAGGATGGTACTACTTGGGTCACACTTTATGCTCATGTCGACGACTGTAGCTTAAATGATCCAGGAAGTACGGGTACATGGCCATTGGAGGTACCAAGTGATGAGACTCAAGGATATAGACACATAAGGTATACATTATATTTTTCAAACAGTTGAATGCCTCAAAAATGGAAATGTATGCTCAATGGTAATCATTTTCTTTAATTTTAAAGGCTGCAACAAAGTGGAAAAAATGCGTCCGGTCAAACTCATTATTTGAGTTTATCTGGATTTGAAATCTATGGCAAAGTTACTGGTGTTTGTGAAGATCTTGGTAAAGCAATGCGTGAAGCCGAAGCAAATTTAAGAAAACAAAGAAGACTAATTAAGATTAATATGCTAAAACATATTTCTCCTGGAGCTCGCGTTGTACGAGGACCAGATTGGAAATGGGGCGATCAAGATGGAAATCCACCTGGTGACGGGATTGTTACAAGTGAATGGCATAATGGTTGGATTGATGTGACTTGGGATCAAGGTGGATCAAACAGTTATCGAATGGGGGCTGAAGGAAAATATGATCTAATTCGAAAATTTTTAAATGACGCTGAAGTCAAAGATGGAAAGAATGTTTCGGAGAATACAATTTGTAATCGTAAAAAAGGAAACACTGCAGATGAGTCACTTCCTGTCGGTACCGTTCCCAAGTCTAGTAGTAAAAATCTTACCAAAACAAAAAGCACTGATACAACTGCGGGAAAAGTAAGTGTTTTGACAAGTAGAAAATGCAGCTCAACATCAGATATAAACAACATTCCTGAAGCAATGGATGGAAATTCAACTAAGCTATCAGTTGCCTCGACATCTTCATCAGCTGATAGTTTGGCTTCAAAGTCTGCAAAAAATTTTGCCGAAATTATGGCAGAGTCAGTTTTGTCCACGGCAGTCAGAGCGGACCTAACAGACCTATCTGCAGCTGGGCTCAACTTACCAGACGATGTTCATTCAAATATTTCTCCTTCAGTACCTGTGTCTGACCTGGCTACTATTGTGGAAAATATTAAGGAAGGCAGTGGTAATTCTTTAGGAGAAAACAGTGAGGACGAAAGCTTATCTCTTCCCACTAAATCATCTGAATCTCTGGCTATTGGTAGTCAACCAATATATTAGAATTATAAAAGAAATCACTCATTTTTTATTTTCTTGTTGAGATTTATCATGTTTTTAATCGTTTGTATAGCATTAGCTGTTGCTCACAGTGCAGGAACTTCCGGAAGCCAGAAATTGGTCAGTTTTGCTTTGGATTTGAATTATGAATATGAGTCACTGCTGATGATCATGTAATGAATGAGAACTATGTATCTTAAATTTAATAGGCTGATGCATCTGGTTTGACTGGAGACATGTCTCATGAGCGCTGCCTCTACGATGCTGAATTTCTCAATAGTGTCAAAAATGGAAAGAATGCTGTTTTGTCCGCTGCATCAAAGGGTGCTAGTGCTTCTAGTGGTGTGGCAATGGTGAAGACTCATGGAAAGTCGTCAAATATGAGTTCAATTGATGTAAGTGAATTGGCCCTTGGAACACCAGCATTGAAGGATGTGATGAAAGGTTAGTTTTTAATATTTTTCTTAACATGTAGTTGTGCAAACAATTTTTTTAATTACATTTTTTACTATATTTGTTCTGGGATTTGATTATCAATTTTGTCAAATGTGTAGCAATTCGTCGGAATATACGTGAGGATAACGAATCTGGTGATAAAAGTGGAGCTCCTGGAGGCGGAAAATCTCGTCGTACATTAGGTAAGAATTATGTTTTTGTACATAATCATTTTGGAATGTAGTTATTGACTACTACAAGCCTAAGCTCGAGCACACTATGACGTGTAGACTTGCAGCAGTTCATATTGACTTTATAGGATGATACTGGTTTTGGGTGAATAATAGTTTATTCTGAAAAGCAACATTTATTCCGTATCACCACATTGAGCAGCTGTATTTTAAAGTTTTATTTAGCCTTCTGTATAGATAATAGTTTTTTACAAATAGTATTAGAATTGACTAATTTTTCTTCTCGAATAACCTGTCCAAAAGTACGATATTAACAAGAATTTGGAAATGGTCGTGATTTAAATGTAGGGAAGCTTCTTAACATCACATCTACATTTATTTCCTAAACAAAAACATATACAATGATTGGTATTCACATTTTTTCGTTCAGGAGTATATGTCCGAGTTTTGTGTTTTTTGTTTTAATTAGCATGTGCGTGCATTTTTGAAGTTGAGAATTTAAAAATGAAATTTGTAAATATTACCCTGAGGATCATTATGGAGTGATTGATGGTGCAGTTCATGTAGATCATGTTAAATTTGATATTTAAAACGGTTGAATTGTTTCCAACTATAGTTTGCATGGCATAGTTTTTGTATATTGAGACTATGCAGCTAGTGATGATTCACTGATGATGAATCTCTTTCCGATTTGAATAAGGGGAATATTTGTGTTTGAGGAATTTTCCAGTATGCTTTGTAATAACAATTGTCCTCCTTTAATTAAAATGCAGTAAGAATTTTGAAATTGTTTATGATCACAGATTATCTTTCATGTTGAACATTCACATTCAAATGAATTTTTGCATGGTGGCATGTTTTAAAATAATGGAAGTTAAATACTTCACCATTACCTAGTTTATCTAGTTAGCACTGACTATCTTCTGTTCTCCTTTGACTCCTTTTAGTCTTTTGTAGTGACACAAATTTCCCTTTCATATTTGTTGCGTATTTCCTGTTCTAAGAATTATCATCGTTTCTTTATGTTTTTATAAATATTGAAAGTCAAATCAATGATAGTACCTAATACATATTATTATGTAGAGGCCCTTCAAATAGTTTTTGTGTTGACATGTATGTTCAGTTATTTGACACACAATTTATGAATGTCTTTTGTCACTCTTGTTTTGTCCTTTCAAGTAGGTAGCTATTATGGGTTTGACAAGTCTCACAAGATTGTCACTTGTACTTTGTTCTCTAATCTTCTTTTGACTGAGCATGGCTGTTTTATGGGGATTGTGAAATGGACAACAATTAGTTTCTCTAATAATGATTAACTCAAAATTCTATACCATCAATCGTTGTACTCACAAACCAAGTATAATTAATCTGATATCATAGTACATAATACAATAATATTTATAAAATTAATATACATTGCAGACTGCCTGTTTTGTTTCAGTTGTTTTCTTAGTCGATGTATTAACAAAATAATCAATACATTAGTCAAGAGGAATTTTTTTTTCAAAAAAAAATATTTTAACAGGGATAGGAGATATGAGAAAAGGATTATGAGGATTTAATATTTTTTTGTGCAAAGGAATTTTGTGTCTACCAAATACAATACAATATTTAATTTAAAAATATGTTGAAAAGACATTAGGAGAATAATTAGTATATGAAGATTTAATAAAACATGGAAACAATTTGAATTGTGACTAAACGACGACTATCATATATAGCTTGGCTGGGATCAAATAGTAAAGGACGAGGGTCAGAAAGAGATCAAGCTACGGTGAATGCCACAACCACAATGTCGTCACAATTGTCCATGTCACCGAATAAGAGTGTATCCGTCTCTGTTCCAAACCTGAGTTCATCAGAGTCTCCCATGTCAAATTCAACCACCGTCTTTTCCTCACCCTTGTCCTCACATAATAATAATCTTAGTAATACGTCTTCCGCTTCCTTACTTGACAGTTTGAGTGCCATTGCACGTGTGAGATCATTGATAAACAGTGCAAAATTCCCTTCCGTTTCACAAAATAATGTCTTTTCCTCATCATCGTCTAATAATTGTACAGTTTCAAATTCTCTAAATCCTCCCACTGGTGTAGTGTCAAACCATCCACTCAATCATCACAATCCTACTCATAACCCTAAATTCCTGTTCGGTCAATCACACTCCTCTGTATCAAGTCTGGTTAGAATCGCATTATCCTCAAATTTTCCAGGTACTTGAAAATACATTCGATATCTTAATCCTTCTCTTTTGAATTATTAATTTCCTATGATTTGATAGGCCCTCAATGTTGTCTCGTTCTTTGTTTATTGTTTTTCCTTTACATAGAAAATTTAAGTCAGCTATACATTCTTTAATAGTCTATCAATTTATTTATAATCAAAAAAAATAATTTCTGAACATCTCCCTCAGCCATGATGACTGAAAAAGAATTTTTTAGGATGACAATTAATGATATGAATAGGATCATCAGTATTTTATTTTGAAACTGCTTGTGGTTGTTACATGACAAAATTAGGGAATTCTATAAAGTGTATTCTGACCAAAATTCTTTCTTTTCACTGATTTGACAGAAATATGAACATAATCAGAAAATAAGACAAATCCTTGTTCAAATTCTTTCATGCATGACAACTCTTTGTTTACAATAACATATGTACACTGTATATATAAATCTTGTTCAAGTTTTTCTGTTTTTTGAGAACTTGTATAAAATGTCATGACCGTTCCTGAATAGGTTATGCTAGAAATATTCACAGTCAATATGTATGCTAGAGAAAGGAAAATAACTACATATATATATATATTGAACAACTAGTAGACCACACGGTTGCTGATTTTTTTTTCTTTAAAAAACTAGCCAGTCACTGCTTTCCGCTTTCTTTATGGTCACTGAAACAGTTGTCAGAGAACAGCTGTTAGTTAGTAAAACACCTCCCTCATCAGGACTTTGCATATATATTGTATACTAATTTTTATCTACTAATTGTAGTACTAAAGTTTTATGATTTGTTTACATAAATTTCACCAGTGTAGCACATAAACTCAACGTTGTTTGTACTCATTGTCAAAAAGTTCGTTCTGGTTCATAACGAACCTATCGTTCAGAAAAATCATGAAGATTCTAATTTTTAAAGGAAATATTTCGGTATTTTCTTTGCAAATTGTAAATAACTACAATTTAACGTTTAAAGTCTTGAGAGGGGTCTGCCTTATATTTTTACTTAAATTTTCTACAAGATGATTTATTCCAACGTGGTGAATTAGCAAACAAATTGTTGAGCTTTTGATTAGTTGTATTATTTGCTCTGCGGACAAGTGTCACTTGTCCTTTAATATCTTGCTACTGCTATCATGTAAATGATTCTAATATCTTTAGTTCATTGCTCACATCATTTTGATTTTTGTCTCTTTCTCTTGTAAATAGAAATAAATGTATTTTATTACCACTGTCCAAAGTTATTTTAATAAAATTAATTAATTGTGATGAATATTTTACTTCGTAGGTGGACTGCTAAGTACAGCTCAAAGCTATCCCAGTTTAACTGGTAACTTTAATTTCTGTCTTTTTATGATAAGTGTTAATTAATACAGTAATTATTTAATAAACTGCACGTGTGTTTTACTGCTTGCATGCTCAGTAATGATTCAATGCAGAACTTCTTTGTGGGTCCATCCATCCTCCTTGATACATTAATTACTGTCAATGTGTTTTTTGTAGGCTTTCCTAGTAACAATACTGGAAGTGGAGTGTCTACTGGAGTGGCTGGAGCACAAGGCTTAGGTCAGGCATTGACAATGTCTCTAACATCAACCTCCTCAGACAGTGAACAGGTAATATTTATTATTATTATTATTATTTATTTAAAAAAATGTTAAAAGTATTTTGTTTTTTTAACAAAAGGCTCAACTTTTCCTGTATGTGCTCATTTTTAAATTTTTTGTTGTTTGATAGGATTTCTTGGAGACTTGCAGAGCCACAACGTTACTTGCTGATTTGGAAGGAGGTAAATGTTATAGAAATTGTATGCCTCAATCTTTTTAACCTGTTAGATAAAGATTATAAAGATAATAATATTATGATCCGTTTGTACAAAGAAGATGATGAATTGCCTGAAGATGAAAATGATGATGATGAAGAGAATGAGTTTGAGGAAAGGTGAGTGTTCCAATTGTCTTTGTAATTAATTGTATTTATTTGACGTCGTTATCTGTTTTTATTTTTAAAGAACGCTTTTGAGCACCGTTTATTTACATGTGGATAATTCTTTATTTCCAGAGTTATGAATGACGACTATATGTACGAAGATGCGGTAAGTGTAGAATTTTTGTCTTTACTTTATTATATGTTTTAAATAATTGATTGTCAACTACTTTAATTATTGTTGTAATTTTTTTAAAATCTCAGGACGATGACTGCTTTGAGATCCGTTCGGGTAAAAGACGATCGTGGGATGATGAATTTGTTTTGAAACGTCAATTTTCTGCATTGATTCCGGCATTTGATCCACGTCCCGGGCGTACAAATGTCAATCAAATATCTGAGTTGGAACTACCAGCTCCTGCCACAGCAAGTAAGTTTATGTCAATTGTAAATAAACGTGAATGTTCTTGTCTCATGGCGTTTACATTTTTTGGAAAACCAAAAGATGCTGTCGAAGAAAAAGATACCGGAGGTACTGAAGATATTCACTGTGTAGCTCAGCAGCCAAAGCTTCGACTAACGTTGAGAGGGCCAAGTCTGCCTGGGGTATGATTTTACAATTTTAATGATACATCAAAATCATGGTGGATACAGTGGATAAAGACTAATATTATTGCAAATATTGCAAATAATATTTGTTCATAATAGGTACCAGACATAGAAGTAGATTTAGGAAATCCAAAAGCGACAATTTTTCAGACAGTTCAAGACCTCGTGCAGAACGCACAATTACAGGTAAAACTCAACACGAATAATGTGACAATTTTGTCTTAGAACTTCTAGATATATATAAAAAGGATTTTGTTTCAATTTCTACACCGTCAAATATTAGATAATGGTTTTTAATTTCTAATCAATTTTTTCAGTCAAAACAAGACAAATTACGACGAATTTGGGAGCCAACATATACGTAAGATTTTATTGTTAAATCAAAATTTTGCTTAATATAAACTGAGCAATTATGCGTAATGCAATATTGCTTAATTAAGAATTACACTAATCTGCTGTTTCTTTGCCTGCAGAATTATATACAAGGAATTAGATAAGGAGAGTGCGAAAGACGGTGATGAGAAAGAGTCATTGGATGCTTATGGAGTGGGCAGTAGAACAATTTCCCCTTCACCATCCTCACTTTCACAGCCAACAGCATGTAGTGTTGAAGAAGTCATAAATTTACTTCGTCATTTATACTCACTGAGTACTACCAAAAAGCAGAATGAGGATACCCTCATTAGTCTTGATGAACAACCCAAAGGTTTCTTAGTCCCACTAGATGAATTTATCAGCAAGAAAATAACGAATAAGGTGAATTATTACACATTTTTTGTTGTGTCCAGGAAATTCATGGAAATGATGTACTAACATAAATAATTTTAAAATTGATTACAGCTTGTACAACAAATACAAGATCCTTTAGTCCTTGCTTCTAGAGCATTGCCAAGTTGGTGTGAAGATCTTACATCTGAAAATTTTTTTGTAATTGTTTTTCTTTTTCAATAATAGTATATAGGTCAAAGTATAAGCAAGATATATATACTTCAAATATTATTTATTGAACGTATATTTTCATAATATTTATTGTTAACTATTTTCAGCTCTTCCCATTTGAAACGAGAAATCTTTTCTTCAGTTGTACTGCCTTTGGAACATCCAGGTAATTTTTTTGCATTATTACTGTTTTTGTTTATTATGTTGAAATAAAATTGGACTTCTAAATCGAGATTTTTTATTTTCAAAAAATAGATCAATAATTTGGTTGCAAAATCAACGTGACATGATGACATCAGAAAGATCGCGACGGCGTGAGGACTCTCATGAATTCCGCCTTGGTCGATTGAAGCATGAAAGAGTGAAAGTACCACGAGGGAATAATTTACTTGAATGGGCTATCCAAGTCATGAATTTCCATGCAAATAGAAAGTCTGTTCTAGAAATTGAATTTCAAGGAGAGGATGGTACAGGCTTAGGCCCTACCCTAGAGTTTTATGCACTAGTTGCGGCCGAATTACAACGAAAAGATTTGGCAATGTGGCTGTGTGATGATTTACCAGACTCAAACAGGTAATTTTATTTATTTTCCTCTTAAAATGTAATTACATATTTCTACATCTCAATAACTAGTAACTAATCAATATTCTTTTGTTTTTAAAAAGATATGAACAACCATCTGTGACTGATGACTTGACAGTTAGACCACCAGGATACTATGTACAAAGATCAAGTGGACTTTTCCCATCCCCTCTTATTCAAGATAGTGCTGCATGTGAAAAAGTTTGTAGATATTTCCGATTTTTGGGTGTTTTCATTGCTAAAGTACTGCAAGACGGACGACTTGTGGATCTCCCACTCTCACGACCATTCTTCAAGCTTCTCTGTTCCGGTAAGGATTTATATGACATGATGGAAGAAAATATCAATAAAAGATTCTTGACAAGAAAGATGAATGAAATATTGTAACACACATATTTATGTATCGTGTAGGAGAATTTGGAAGTGAAGTTCGTGAACGTGTTAGGACTGAAAGAGTTGCCACACCTTTGTCTGAGGAAGATATAATGGTCTCGTCTTACATTTCACAAGAGAGTGAAAAAGAGATAGAATTAGATCCTCCAAAGTACCGTATTATGATTGAAAATCGTCCTTGGCATTCAGGCATATTGACCGTTGAAGATCTCATGGAAATCGATCCACCTCGTGCTCGTTTCCTCCAACAGGTATGTTTGCATCCAGAAATGACTACTTTCCTTTAAGATGAGAAAAAAATAGCTTGGATTCTAATAGATTCTAATCATTTGTTTTCTTGCTATTACAGTTACAAGAACTAGCTTTACAAAAACGACAGGTGAGTTGACTACTAACATTGTTCTTTATGCGAAAAATAGAGAAATTATTTTTGTGACTTGAGTTATGAGCAACAGTAAAATTAACTTTGACAATTTTTTGTCTCTTAAGATACTGAATGATAATTCGCTTTCGGAATCGGACAAATTACGACAAATACAGAATTTACCACTGCCTCAGTTAGCATTATCAGAAGCGGGGCCAGCTGTTCGCCTAGAGGATCTCGGACTGAATGTAAATTTTTAGTGTTCAGTCCTTATTTGCACTAGATAAATTCTCAAAATTAAATGCTATTAATCATACCTACAATTTTACACAATTATTTACAGTTTCAATACTCTCCTTCTTCGCGTGTCTACGGGTATAATGCTGTCGATCTCTGTCCTCGTGGAGGTACTTTTTTAATTTAAATTGGTCATTCTATTTATTAACAGAAAAAACTCAAATTTCATGTTTGTGTTCCCTTTTGCTATTTCAGAGTTTGAAGATGTTACTATTGAGAATGTTGAGGACTATGTGGAGCTGTTGTCAGACTTTTGTCTCAATAAAGGCATTCACAAACAGCTTGTTGCCCTTAAAGGTTTGTTTTGCTTTTAAATTTAAAAAGCAGATCATGAATGCGAAGGACGAGCCTTAGAACAAAAATAACAATTTTTCTAATATCATTATGTTTTTCGACTTTACAGAAGGATTTGATCTTGTCTTCCCAATGGGTAAGCATCATGCCAATAGTTCTTAATTTATGTTGTTAATTTCAGACATAAATCTAAATAACATCTTGTAAACATGATAGTGTATTTATTAACCATGAGTAAATGTTTTTTCTTTATTTTCAAACAGAAAAACTTGGTGCTTTCAGGTACACATTTTACACCTTCATTATTCTCCATTCATGTTAATAAATTATTTTTTTCAAAATCAAATAAGGAGTTTAATTAAATGAAATTTTGCAGTCATTCGGAAGTTCGACTAATGCTTTGTGGAGATCAAATGCCTTCGTGGACTAGAGAGGATGTTATTAATTATACTGAACCGAAATTAGGATATAGTAAAGACAGGTACATATGATACAAGCACAATTTATTTTTACTTCCAAGTTTGACTAGTTGTAATAAAATGAATTTGAATGGCATGTAGTCCGGGATTCATTCGTTTCGTCAACGTCATGGTGTCATTGTCAAGTGAAGAGAGAAAATCGTTCCTACAATTTACGACGGGTTGTTCTTCCCTTCCCCCTGGTGGACTGTCAAATTTACATCCAAGACTTACAGTTGTACGAAAAGTGGATGCTGGTGAAGGAAGTTTTCCATCCGTCAACACCTGTGTCCATTATCTCAAATTACCTGAGTATCCATCAGAAGAAATTTTAAAAGAAAGACTTCTTGCTGCTACGAAAGAGAAGGGATTTTTCCTAGCCTAGCTGATGGGCATAACAATATTATAACTTTGAAAAAAAATTGGTGTGTGAAATATCACTTTTAGAATTATTTGCTGTAAATAAAAATAAGCGAAATAATCAATAAAATAAGTAAAGTCATAATTCCCCTTCCCTTACTTTTTGATTTTTACCCATTGGGACAAGAACAGTACTAACTTCTGGTTATATTTTTAAAAGTAGGTGTCTCAGAGTCCACTTGTCCATAAACCAAGGAATCAATAAAATTAATTAAACTAATAATGATCAGAAATTGTGTACGTTAAATTCACTCCACAGATAGTGGGCTTGTATCAATTCATAAACAAAAATTCACGCTCAGAGAGAAGAGTCCATTAGAGACGGCCTGGCATGCATAACGACAAAATACTTCATCTTCTTTATATCTGCAAAAACTTTTTGCCATATTCTGACAGTATTGTTGGTGGTGCAAGTAAAAATGAATGAACAATTTGGATTGAAAATGTTCCATTTTTATTTTATCCATTTTATTTATACGATCTTTTACGAATTTGCGAATTACCAAGCTGTCGATCACCATGTACCGTAAATTACATTTAAACTAATCTTGACCTTGGTGTCTCTAATTTATACCTGTGGCAGTCAGGCATCTAAATTACAATAAATAGAAGAACACCATATTCCCTTCAATGGAACGCCCACGATCTACACGAGGTAAAATGTTTCAAAACACGACCCCTTTACACAGATATATTCTTATTTATAGTATACATTATGTACATTCAGCGTTCGTACAGGAACGAAACGTCTCTACCAAATCAAGTTAAAAATCAATAGCAGAGGAACTGATTGAACTAATAACATGTTTGGTAAAACACGCAACGTGTGTATGTAATGTTAGACTTTTCCAGACTGTTAATTGACTGATTAAAGATTATCGATTAAAGATTATCAACAGAACATTTAATGTACTTTACATTTTTTTTAAAAATAATAATTATGCACGTGAGAATGTAAAATTGATATACCTGTTTATCTTTCACCTAATGAGATATTTAGTCTATAGTAGTCTATACACTTATTGAGATATTCAATTGAAAATATAACACGCCACAAGTTTCATTCATGGAACGTCATTAAAAATGTGATGATGCTGTCTCTGACACAATCAGCACTAAATGATTCATGTTTACAAGTCCTACTTCCTATTTTACATACTTTGATTTGTAAATACTCTAAATACAATACTATTGCCTATTTTTAGTAATAGCAAAAAAAAACATTTTCAACCATTAATATTTAAATTCTACTTACATAATAGTTTATGCATAAATGTTAAGTTTACATAAATTATTTAAATATTATAACAAATAGATTAGGAATATAGCGAGTGTCAACAAAGCCAAAAAATTACTTTACCCTATCAAAGGTATGGATTTACAGAACAATTTCGTTCCCATTATAAAAATACCAACACGAGAATGCTTATTTAACTTCCCAACCTTTTAAAATCGATAATCTAATTGACTATTTATGGTGGTTCAGATGAAGCATTTGGAGTATTTTGACTAACAAGTCTGGCCAAGACAGTCTGTTTTCCTCCAGCTTGGACTGGTATCACTTTGAATGCTGAAAATTAATTTTGAAAAATGAAAACACAATTAAATCTTCCCATCGAGACACGCTGTATGTATATTATATTATATTATAGTTACTACACAAGTCGTCATGAAATGAAAAGAGTTTTTTTTATTACCAGGTAGTCCTCTTCCAAGAGCTATGTGAGAAGGTATCACCAAATCTCCATGCTGAGAACGAATGATAATTGGACTGGAATTATTTTGTTGTTGCGGAGAAGCTGCCACATGCGAACTTTGCTGTTGAGGCTGACTTGTCACAAGATGTTGATTTGATCCAACTGTCTGCATAACATTTGAAGCCGTGGGCAGCATTGTGGTAGTTGAAGTTCCAGAAGCCGTTAAATTAGAATTATTCACAACCAAGGTAGTTGTCGGAGTGGTAGTTGCTGATAGATGTTGATTGTTTAGCATATTTCCAGTTGTCACAACAATATTTCCAGGATGATGCGAGTTACTAGTCATTATTGATATTGTCCCAGCAGACGGCCGACTGACATTAGTGTTCACAGCTATTGGACCAGTAGAAGCATTTTGTGATACGGGGATAGCAGAGGTAGTTGAAGAAATTGTGTGACTTCTGAAAGTCATACTGGACGAGTCAATTGTAGAGGAACCCTGTGATGTTAGGTTAATTTGAGATGTTGTAGCTCCGCCTAAATGACTTAACCCACCAGTGGATAGGATTATCGTTTGCCCCGATGGTGTTTGTCCAAGCAATACCCCCTGAAAGAAATAAAAGAAATAAGAAATGAATAGAAGGAAGGAAACAATTTCGTATTAATTTTTCTACACCAAATAGTCCTACCTGTGTTTGAGTTTGTCCCGAGATTGCTGCACGAGTCAAAATTATTCTTTGTTGTGGAAGACGCATGGGGTTCGCTTGTGGAGCAGCCTGTTGAGTTGGGAACTTGACCTGAGCAAACCGAACTCCTTCTGGTAATCTCAACGTATTGGCTAGTCTTATTAAAGCAGAAGGATGGAGAATCAGTTGTCTGTAAATAGAGAAAAAGTTTTATAATGTACATTCCACTGGAATAGTTCCAGTTGTGACCTATTAGTCTAATAGGTGTGCCTTTTGAAAAAGCTCTCAACTCACCCAGGATTCACAGTGGCATTTGTAATTGTGCCTCCTTGTGAAACAACGGGTCCTTTCACAGTAGCCGTGGAACCAGGAATTGAGCCGACGAGACCACTGCCACTAGTAGAAACACTTTGGACTTGAACTGCCACAGATTGATGTGGACTGCTAAGTAAGTTGGCCGTTGTTGAATTCGTTTGAGTTGGCGTCACAAAAGTCGAATTTAAATTTCCATTCACAGCAGTCGAATTCGGCACAGCAGTAAATCTTATTGTTGGGCCACCTAGGGATGTCACAGTTGCTTGTACTTCATTTGGTGATATTTTCTTAATATTAGGTCGGGGTCCAGTTGTAGTCGAGCTTGAGACAATCTGAGAATTATCTACATTCATAATCTGCTTGAATGAAGATGTTGGAGTTGTTGTGGTAGTAGCAGCGGAGGTTACAACAGATGATACCACAGTTGGTTTCGCTACTTCCATCAAGGATGGGGATGTAGTGACAACAACCACGGGAGACGATGTAGTGGCAGTAATTGTATTGACGACTGCTGGTGTTGTTGTTGTTGTACCCATTGTTGTAGTGACAACTATCGTGTCTTTTGTAGTAGCTGAAGTTTCTGTAGTAGCTGAAAAGTGAAAATTGATTATGTTTTCATAAAAAGCAATGATTATGACAAATCCTACAAAGAGAGGAGAAAGATTTGGACACTCACCGACATTGGTTGCACCCCATGACGAACCTGGAGAGCTGGATTGAGACTGTGATTTAGTACTTTGTTTTCGATTTTTCCTTGCAGAGTTGCTCCTTGACTTTGTTGACTTAGTATAGCTTCTATTATGGTGTAGACGTTCTAAAAATAAAATCATAATGATTTTAAAATAATTGCCATCTCATTGTGAAATTAATATACCAAAACAAATTTTGTAAATGTTATGAATTCGTACCGAATTGCTCCTGAGTCCGATCACGATGTAAATACACCCAACTTTTCTTATGAGAATCATATCGAACACAAGGATCCCTCTCGTAATGAAGTCTATCCAGAGCCCCACTGACCACGCTATTCAATGTCACATTAGAGGCTTCCGCAGCCAAGAAAGCAGAATCACGGAGCATTTCACAAATTTCTGACCTTGTACCTTCCCCATTCGGTAATCGTGCAACAGCATCTCGAACTACAGATAGGATTCACAATAACATGGAAAACGTGAGTTAGTTACAGATACAATTTTAAACACACTTAACGTCAACCTTCAAATTACCTAGAGCTAGAATGGTAACATATGGAGGACGATCATCCACAAGTAGAGAATGTCCCCTTGCTTTATTCGTCATTCCACTTTGACTTGAGTAGACACCTTTAAGATATAAAGAAGAAATGGTAATGAAGACTACAATATAACTTACTCTACTATTATAACTTTTGCTAGAAAATAGTAATTAACATCACAATGATCATTTAAATATTACCTTTGACAGGACCAACAACAGACTCATATCCATGCATTTGGTATGTGAATGCTTTATGTGGTGATTCAAAACGATTTCGCTCCTACCACAACAAGAATTGATTAAACTTTGTTACAGTTTTATTCAAATTATTCGAAATGATATTTTCTAAAGTACAGTCATAATTACCTGCGTTTGGAAATCTTCTTTTTCCTCTTGAGTAGAGGGTCGAACAGACCAGTCTGTTAAACATCGAGGAGGAGGAGGGGTCTGCGGTCGCTTACTCTTCTTTTTTGCTTCCTCTCCAGCACCATCTGAGTCTTCATTCTCATCTTCTTCTTCTTCCTGATCATCATTTTCAGCTTCCAACTTTTTCAATGGTGGAAGACGGTCCACATTTTCTAACCACACTAGATTTAGAAAAGAATAAAATTGGTACTCATTGTACAAAAAAAACTTTTAGCTATTTTTTCTTCTAAAATGTATAATCCTAGTAGGTTAGATTGGTCCTTACTTTGGCATAGGGTTGTTAAATTGCAATCACTATCTCGTCCAGCTCCAATCCACTGCAAACGAATTGAAAAAATAATCATTCAGGATTACTACACAATACATTTTTCACCACGAGATTTGATTATAGATAAGTAAATATACCTGATAATACTTTGTCTTGTATTTGTACTCTATCTGTAAATGTTTAAGAAAAACAAACAACTTGTCAATTTTTTGCCTTCGATCAAAATTTACAATTCACTCCATGTAGCAATAAAAGAATGGATCAAATAAAAAAAATTTCAACTTACGTAAGGAACAAAGTCTTCTGGATGAGCCTCTGTATTATGCAAAACAAAAAATATAAAGTTTTAACTATGCAATGACAAAGAAAATATGTCTAATTTACATTACTATTTTATCAAATAGTATTCAATGTAGTACAATGATGACCCATCACTCCTTATGACTCATTTTTATGTGTAAAATAGTTGTGATCGACTGAACGTACATCACCACAACTGTGCGATGTATAAAAATTGGTATGCAAAATTCGCAAGATTTCCTCTGTACCTTGGTAGTTTCCGGCGAGAAAATTTAAAGCTGTCATTAAAGCTTCATTCCAGTCATGGACTCTGAGAAACCACATATTTAAAGCCGCCGTCGGTGTCAGCGACCATTTCCGTATAGTCTTTTCCAAGACTTGAATTGTCATTCGATGATCACGAGTTGAGCATAAAACATCCCGAATGAGTGAGAAAAAACTTGCGTACTGTTTCTCCTCGGATAAAAGTCCACTGGAAATAAAAGAAAAATGTGTAATATAGAAAAGAGGGAGACTATTTTAATTATTTCTGTCAATTAGAATGAGAAGTATAGTAAAAAAAAACATTTCTTACTCAAAGTCACATAGCCCTTCCACAAGATCCAAATCCAGTACATCCAATTCATCGCTTAAATTCGGGATAGAGTCAAAAGGATTTCCGTCCAATACCGAAAGATCGACAATTTTCTCCATGTCAGGGATCTTGGAGTATTTAGAACCATCAACAAAATCCACGACATCATCACCAATGCCTTCATCATCCAAATGGTTCATTGTTAAATTGAGATTCAGGTCATCAGGCCCAAGAGCATCTATAACGTTGACATTTGGTTGACTGAGTAAGTTAAACATTTGGTAATCTGCAACTGAGGAGGATGATGTGGTCGTCGCCAGGGTAGTAACAGTACTGACTCTATTAGCAGAGGAACTGGCAGGAGGAGGAGTTGAAATTATTGTTGATGAACTTTTTAGTCCACTAGTTAATCCACCACGGAAAGTAGTCGTGGTGGGACCATTCAGAGTAAGTGTTCCAGAAACTGCATTATTTGTTAAAGAAGTTGTTGTTGAAGGACCACCAACAGCTTGAAAAGTTATAATGGATCTTCCACTACCAATGGTTGCTGCTGCTGTTGTTGTTAATACTGAAGTTGTTGTTGTAACTGGTGATTGTTGAATGATAGGGATGATTTTGTGTTGTGCACTAGGTACTGTAGTTAAAGACGGTTTGGGAGTTTGGGAATTATTTGTTTGAGTTGTTGTTTGTACTACGATATTTGGCTGAAGACTACTACTTGGGACGATGGATGTAGCAGTAGTACTCCCACCACTACTAATTATTGGATTTGAACCACCAGTAGAGACAATGTTGACAACATTTGTTGTTCCTCCTATTACAGATACTTTGGGGGAATAAGTTTTGGAAACAAAAGTATTTGCAGGAGACTGAGTTATCACTTTTACAACATTCACTTTTTGTTGTTGTGGTGGTGTTTGTTGTTGTTGAAGTTGAATTGTTGTTGTTGTTGTTGCTGCTGACTGTCCCTGCTGAAGTTGATGATGAGATGGTTGTGACTGGAGAATTTTATTTAACTGGACTGTTGTGTATTTGGTAGTAGTAGTGAAGGTTGGTATATTTGATGTGTTGATCATATTTGGGGTTGATGTTGTGACAGACATTAAATTTTTCGTATTAATTAAATTACTAGTATCATCACTTAGCGACTTGTTCAAAGTCAGAATAGGTTCCGAAGTCAATGAGGAGGGGGATGATGATGAATTAATTAAATTATTATTACTCGTTGAAGCCTTGATAGTAGTTGAATTTGTCAAATGAGTCTTTTGTGGTAATTTTACAACGGATGAGGACGATGATGATGTACCTGTTGGCGTCACCACTGTTGGACTTGTTGAAAATAAATGAATTGTAGGTTCAATTGACTCAAATTCATCATCAGATGAACTCTCCATTTCATCCTCGTGTCTTTTAATATTTTGAATGGAAGGGAAATTAAAGGAATCCTTTTGTAAAGATGATTGATGTGGAAAATTCAAAGTACTTATATTGAGCCTATGATGATCATCACTGTCTGTATTAGTTGTTGTAGTAGTTGATAGTTTTGTAGTATGAAGTAATGGAGTGGGTGCTTGGAGTTGAGAAGCAAGTATAGGTGAACTTTTTGTTGGATTACTACTACTAACATTTGCATGAAATTGTACAGTATTCAGAGTGGCCATGATGGAGGAGGGAGAGGAAGCAATATTACTTGAAGGTGTCAAGTTAACAGATGTTGTTGGTGATGAGAGAGCTACTGCCAGTGTTCCAGATCCAATTGACGTTGCTTCTGGTGTATTGACGACAATATTTGATGGTGTTAGGGAACTTTTGACTTTAATTGTATCAGTCAACGTCAATTGATTCATATTTTGTAAACCAGTCTGAGTAGGAGACGAAAGAACGGAATTGAGAAGAGTTGTCGTCGAGGAAGGAGATTGAGGAGGTGGTTGAATTTGAGTCACAGCAATTGCATTTTGACTCGTTGTTGTCAATTTTGTAGTTAATGGGGCAGGCAGGATTTTTGGAAATTTAGCCATCTGTGCAGCAGTCTGCTCAGCCCGATGACTATTACCCCGACTTAAATTACTACTAGCTGCTGCTGTTGTCAATGGGGCGGATGTCAAAACGACTGTAGCTGAAATGGTTGCACTTTTTGTTGAAAGAATTTGTTGTTGAGATAATAAAGATTTTGTTATTGAATTATTTGATGTTGCGGAGTGCACTAGTGGTGATGATGAAACTTCTACAGTTGCAGAGTCCAACATTCTCAACAATTTACTTGGTATCCCTCTCACCTTTCCTGATTTCGCTTTGACTGTCTTTGTCAATGGAGCTTTTCTAGTCATCTTTGCTGATTTTTTAGCTATTGAAAATATATTAAAAAACGAAATAAAGTACATAATATGTACATGATATCGTTGAACATAAACATATCTGCTTAAATAAATCATATTTACAATTGAAAATAAAAAACTTACGTGGAGATTCATCATCATCTGAAGAAGTGAGACATCCAGCTTGATGATTAATTAGAGAAAGTTCTTCTCGATACCTCTTCTCAACTTGACTTTCCAAACAATTTAATTTTTTAACTGGAGATTGAGATTTTGTAGTATACACTGTTGTACACGAGAACGGAGATGACACAGTCGGGGAGGGTAAAGAAGGTTCTTCAAAGGAATAAATATCACTAAACAATGTTGAAGGTGGACAATTATTTCCACCACCAAGAAAAAATTCCAGTCTGGGTTTTAAATGATTTTCTCGAGAAACTATAACCTCTTGCATTAGCTTGGAGTGGTACTTTTTTCTTTTCCGTACAGCTTCTTTCCTCCATGTCTTTTGGACTGCTTTTCTTGTTTGAACAATACTAGGGTCAAATCTCCCCTGTTGTAATTGTTCAAAAAATGAGTCAAGGGGATTTGTTCCAAATCGAACCAAAGTTCTGGCTAGTAGATCTTGTATGGTTTGTTGTGAAGCCCCAACTGTTTGTATCACTTCTGGAGGGAGCATATTCTACAAAAAAGGAACAGAAAAAATAGCATTGTTATTATTATCATTTTTTTGGTTGTCAAATAGACATTGTCAAAGTTTCAAGTCAAATAAAATAATTTTGTAAAAATATTATTATTCTATATTATATCTATTGTTTTGTGTGAAAGAGAGTGTTACAGTGGAAAATTTGATACACAATTGCCACTTGTTCATAAAATTATTCTTTTTATGTAACAAAGAGAAAAAGTTTAGAATAATTCTTACCAAAATTCTTTCACGTTGATCTGGCATTAAAACTTTATTCCATGTTTCCAATGAAAATATTTCGTTGAATACGTCTCTATTAATACAAATTTCAGAAGGTATCCTAGTTTGCCAAGAAGAAATGTTTACAGACTCGAAGTCAATTTTCTCCGTCATACTAAATTAGTAGTTTTGACAAACTCTCTTTGTCAACTCTGAAGGAACACAATTTTTTTGAAATCTTGTACTGGGAACAGAAATCGTGACAAGAAACACGAAAATTCAGTGCTTGTCACCCTTCATGTGACGGTCAAAAATTTTGACTCAAAATCTAAACTGTTCATTTTTTTGTCTGTCGTTAAAAATCGAAAAAAAAATTTACTCAAATCTTCGCACCTTTTGAAAGGGATTGCTGGTAGCTGCCCAGAGGTGCCTACACTGCCTCCGATCAAAAATCGGATTTTTGATATCGAATTTTGGAAAAAAGGATTCCCGAATTTTATGTTCCAAATTGTTTCAACACAAATGATTTTAATCTAGACTGTCATGATCTAGCACCATTTTCTTTGTCTAAAGGCCCTTCTATGAAAATTCTGAAATATTTCCTATTTTAAAGAATTATTTTTAACAAGATCTGTAAAAATAATCATATTCGGATTTTCCTAATCAAGGTGGGATCAATCACAAGATGATCATTTATTATGTTTACTAGCATATTAAATTTAGCAGTGTACAAAGTAGTTTTTATGTTAAAAAATTCACTGTAGATTTCGCCTTGAGAAGTATGCACACAGTCATCCCATTTTTTTGTTGCATAATCTGACTACAGTACACAGAGAGTTTATCTATCTATAGAAAATACCGACTTTAGAGATGAATGAAGATGGAATGATGAGACGGACAGACGGACACTTTTTGAAATAGCAACAATAGAATGACCTCGACCATATAAAGGACATAATCACCTCACTATACCTTGTATCTACTAGACATTGTTCTGTTCTATGTTAATAGCTCTTTCCTATTTTAGTTATTAAATTGTACACACATCTTCATCAACTTTAATTTTGTGAAACTCCATCATTCCTATCCTTCGTCAGATTCCAATTAGACAAAGTTTTGAAGACTCCCAAATTCCTAAAAAAAATTTCCCTGTAGCGTCTATATCGTTTGAGGGGGAGAGGGTCATCCCGGAAATATCCGACAAATTTTCATTCGGATGTTTTTGAGAGATCACAGCGGCAATTTTCACTCGGAGATTGTCAATTTTGACACTTATTTTTAACTCTTGGGCTGAGTGGTTAGAATCTCTCGGTTTCATGAGTAGAGATTAATACCAAAGGAAATTGTACAGTAAAATGCATAGTAAAGACACTAAGACTAGTTACTGAGTACCTTTGTAGGAGGAGACAATGATAGGGAAAAAAACGTTTGGACTATTTGCTCTTATTTTTGCCATATATTTTAGCCGAAGGTCAGGTCATGTTAAAAAGGAAGGGAAGATTGTGGAGACTGACACGGGGAGTGTCAAGGGAATCATTTCAAAGTCAAGGGATGGAAGGGATTACTACGAGTGGCTTGGGGTCAAGTATGCAACAGCCCAACGATTTGAGGTGCAAAAACTGAATACAAATTAATGTCAAATTATATTTGTTACTTATTATTATAATTGTTGTATGTAGATTTCTCAACCCATCCAACTTTGGACTGGGGTCAAAGTTGCTTCCGAGTATGGGGCGACCTGTGCTCAGTTGGATCTGTTACTAGATACAATTATCGGGGAAGAGGTAAGTTGATTTCCAGTGAAAATTAATTTTAATTTATTCAGTGAAATTATAAAAATAATTTCTTTGTAAAAACTTAACAGGACTGCTTGTTTCTCAACATTCATGTGCCAATTGTGAGTACACATAATATTTATAATGTCGTAATTTATTTTGAATTGTCGATAAACCAGAATTGAACAACTTTGTCTCTTTGTATCGAAAACTCTCCAGGATATCCCCGAGGAGAAACAACTTCCAGTTTTATTTTGGATCCATGGTTCGTCCATCTCTCTCATTCTATTAACACTTGACTATTCAGTTATTTATTGTCATTGAATTCATTAAAAACATTTTGACTTTGTTTTAGGTGGTTACTTTGCTGGTGGAAATTCAGACCTGTACCGACCTGACTATCTCATGGATGAAGACATTCTGGTCGTCACGCTCAATTACCGCCTTGGGGCACTTGGTAATAATAAAGATGTTAATTTTATTGACCTCTGGGGGCAAATTACGTGCCCTTTGACTACACTTTGTGCTTCAATAGGAATTTATTTAAGTGGTACATGTAAAATGCAGGATTTTTAAGCACTGGCTCTGACGGGATCATCAGAGGGAATATGGGGTAATTTTGAAAGACATTCATTAATATATAATTGAGAATTGAGATTAAGGTAATTTTTGTGACCATGTTGTATTTTAAGACTAAAAGATCAATCCCTGGCATTGAAATGGGTCAAAAGAAACATACAAAATTTCGGTGGAGACTCTTCAAATATCATTGTAGCTGGAGAGAGTGCTGGGTAAATTCCTTTATATTGACAATTAAATCATCAGAAACAATAATTATTATCGAAGGATTGAAGAATGAAATCACATATTCTTCTTACTCAATCATACAGTGGGGCTAGTGCACACTTTCATCTCATTTCACCCATGTCCCGAGGTCTCATGTCTAAAGTGATAAGTCAATCTGGGTCAATATTGAATGGCTGGACCATGTACGAAGATCCAGAAGGACAGGCTAAAGAATTTGCAGAGAGCCTCAATTGTCCAACGGATGACACAAAAGTCATGACAGACTGTCTGAGGAATGTAGAATTGAGTAAATTACTCGAAGCACATCGTCCAGGCTTGGTATAATTTTCTCAATAATAATTAAGAATAATTATGAAAATGAGTACGACTCAACTTGAGTCATTAATATATTCTGATTGTGTAGGAAGTATTTCATTCAAAGTCAAAAGTTTTTGTCCCAACAATTGAGAAAATAATAGACAAAGACACTTTTTTGGCCAAAGATCCTTTGACTTTACTTCAATCGGGGGATTTCGATCGAGTCCCCTGGCTGGTCGGGTTCAACGAGGGTGAAGGACTAATTTCGACACATGGTGAGAAATTTTTCTTCAGAAAAGTGACCATGAAAAAATTTATTGAAATATTCATAAATTATAATAAATTATTTATCCACACACAGTGTTTTTAAAAAATGAAACGTTTCGAGACTACATTCAACAAAATTGGATTCATTTTGCTGAAGCATTCATCCTACTCACCAAAGATGAAGAAGTTCATGCCCAGACAATTCGAGACTTTTATTTTGGAAAAGGTGCTCGATTAGATGACCTGGACAAGTTCAGCCAGGTCACAAACATCGTGACAGACAGATTCTTTGCAATGTCTATTGTCAAATCAGCACGTTTACATTCGGTCTACTCTCCTGTTTATTTGTATTATTATGTTAAGAGAGATGGGCCTTCCGTTTTTCATATACTTTTAAGTATCGAGAAAAAATTACCTGTGATTATTGAGATTATCTTCAGTATGGTCAAGTCATGGTTTAATACCCGTGTCTTTGGGGACATTCCAAAGCATTATGGTCCAGCTCATGCTGATGAATTGGCCGCAGTAAGTTCAACATCCAAGATGACCTTTCCCTAGAAATCTATTTTAGATAAGTACTATGATGATGATTTGTTTGTCTGTATAGATGTGGAATATGCCAAATTTATTTTATGTTGGACTGGATGATCCATTCTACCAGTTTTCCAAGGATGTTACAAAACTACTAGTGGATTTTGCAGTGGACGAGTGAGTTGAAAATTTTAATTAACATACATTGCCCATATTATTTTTGTCAAATAAATAAAACTGAAGCTTTTGATCTGTGATTAATATAGCACTGCAATGAGATTTAGAAATCAAGATTTTCCAAAACTAAATTCCACAGGAGAATTGAAATTCTTTGAGATTAATGACACTGCCAGTGTGAAAGTACCTAATGATCGAATACAGGAAGCTATACTTTTTTGGGATAATATAGAAAATAAATCGAAATTAACAGACTCGTAAATTACAACAACTCTCCTAATATAACATTCCTAATGCCAAATGTAGATCAATCAATTAATAATGTACCTTAGTAAACCTTAGTACCTTTGAATAAGTCAATGTACAATCCAAATGTAGCTGGGCTAATAACAAATAAATATGAAATTAATTCCTATAGCTTATGTACGGCAGCCGAAAAATGATTAAAATACAAAAGGAAAACAATTGCTTCCACAATCTGTCTTCATCATGAATTCCTTTTCACACTAACTCTCCTATATGTACATTAGAAAGCCTTAGACGCAAAAATTGTGAATAATTCGTGCTTTTCATGACTTTTACTATCTCTGAACTCACTCCGCTGTAACAGTATCACTGAGTCCATCAAAACACTTAAAAGAACTAATTAATACACATTCAAAGATCAATTCAATCGAATCTTAAACGAAATCAGGGAGAGAATTTTCCCCTTGTAGGAGAAAATTCTGAAACTCCGGCGATGTCCTTTACCACTTGGGGAATTATAAAAAGAACGTGAAATTTTTTACAATTTTTTCTTCTCATCACAATTAAAAATCTAAATCTTTTTGTCAGTCGATTTAGACTCTTTAGAGTCTAACATTGGCTCTTTGGTGACATGACGCAAGAGGATGAGGACTGGTTACTTTACTCCGTGTCAATCTTGTCAACTCTTTTCATTTTCCTTTTTATTTGCATTCATGCTATCTCAGCAATATTTCGGTGAGATTTCTTTTTTCGATATTTGATTTTGATGGACAGTTTGATTTACATGAATATTAATTTTGTGAACAGGATGCCCAATCCACTTTGGAGAACAACCAAAAATGCTGCCGTTGAAGTTTACAAAAAACCCATACAACTGTCCTATATTTTTAAGTTGCAAGACATTAGTCAGTCAAACTGTGTTGCATTTCATTTAAAAACAAGTCGTCCAGCAGGTTATGATTACTTTAATTTCGATAATAGCTTGTTTTATTAATATTGGGTACTAAAAATATTTATTTATTTGTTAATCCCAAATGAACAGAAGTCAAATTACTTTGGGCTGTTTCTGTGTCCTATTTATTTGAACTGATGAGATGTCCATGGAGTCATTTTCAAACAGCGATCAAAGAAGAGTACTTGGCAAACTACACAGAAGTTTGTCATTCCGTCGTTGACTGTCCATTAGAACAGTTAAGTAATCTGTAGCAACATTAGTGATGCCGGTTCCAAAGAAGGAATTAATACATAACTTTATTGAATTTTAAAAATTACAGGTCAACTGATGGAGTTTTCGACAATGTGATATCGATAAAACCTCCTTCAAATTTGAACTGGATTGACTTAAAAAATAGATATCGTTATCCTCTGGCTATCATTATTTATAATCCAGTTGTGATGACTGAAACTACAGTAGATTCTGCACAGTCGGGAGGAAATGAAATTGTGAGTAAATAATGTGTGCCATACTTTTCTTTGTATTTTCCATATTTCCTAATAAGAGAATTCATTTCATTATTGTTTCAGCATGGACTATTCGTCATTTTGCACGTCAAGAGTGATCCATTTCCTATGCCCACTGCAGTTCTTTCTTCTTACATCAAGATGGACAGTGGGAATACATTCTTGCTCAAAGTGAGTACAAGTCTTAATATTTTATGTATTATGAATCATGAATCTTCCTTTCTAAATTGAAATTTAACTTTGTCATTAAATTTAATTTGCCATTTTAGCCATTATATTTGGTTGAAGAAGGGGAAAATGAAGAGCAAGTTAGTCCCGTATCTGAGCTTCAGCCAGAATTGTCCAATCCACTAGATAATAGTCCTGTCGACTCATTTCCAAACGTTTCGTGTTGTGTGTGTAAGTAACTTTTAATTTAAATTCATGTGACATACAAATTGTATTGTTAAAATTTGAGAAAATGTATGTCATTTCAGGTCAGACATTACCAGTATCCAGAGCCATCCTTCCCTGTGGCCACGTGTCGCTTTGTTCACAATGTTTCCAGAAAGTTGACAAATGTCCCATATGTAATTCTCCCACGAATTAATTAATACAATAATACACGAGTCAAAAAATCATATCCAAATCTCCATTGTATTTTTGCAGGTCGGGGTGAAATGCAATTTTATTTTCGTACGCGAGATGAAGATTACCATGAAGATGAGACACCAGATCCACCCAGGCCTCGAACTTGGTTTGACATTTTGGACGAATGGAACGAAAGAATTAATAATTGGTTCGGATTGTATGGTTGAGACAGAGTATACTCCTTCCTCGCTACTACCACTACTGCAAAATACAAAGGTGAACGTTTGCATTGAAGGTAAAGTGTTCCACACACACACATGCTATATTATAAAGTAACACACACGAAAAAAATCGCAATATATCCGACTAGACAAATTATCTTAGCTGTTATAGATTATAATATTTCTTACCTTTATTTATGTTCCATTTTTTAACTTGCTATCATTACATTTGATGATTTGATTATGCTAATCATTTGAGATCTCAAAGTTAGAACTCTTCTTAGAATTCAATACAACGACATAATAGATCATAATGACTGACATTGAAGAAATAATAAATTGAATATAATTTTTACGCTTTCATGTTTCAAATGTATTGAAATCATCTCTACTCTTGTTAATGACATGGCATTCCATTCTATTGTAAAGCATTATGGTTTGTTAAATAAGGAACAAGTCTTTGACACACGGAATGAGATTGGGTCAAATTTTAGGGGAAAAAAACAATCTTTAAAATTATATTCGATTATATTTATGACAACTTAAAATATCACAAGTAGTAGGCAGGTACTAAAAATCTACTAAGAATCCGTCTGATAATCCAATAGCCACACTATGATTCTATTCTATTCTACAAATTGTAAATTCATTTTTTTTCTACTCACTGTTCAAATTTGTATCACTACTTATTTATTGGATGGCTGAAGGGATTGCACAGGATAAAATAAAATTAAGGATGCACACAAGAATTGGTTCCATGTGTACAGTCCAATTCCTCATATTCACAAGACACAATGGTAATGATGAAGGAATGAAGGAGAGGGGGAAGATGAAGAAGAAAAAAGTGGGACAGGAGATAAAGTGCAAAAGTCTATTCTATCCCTTGTGCATACAGGTACACTGTGTACACACACACGCACACACACGTATAGAAGCAACAATTGTATTGTGATAATAATGGATTCATATTATAAACATATTCGGGTAATAATAATTCTTTTATCACTCTCGCCTCGTCTCTTCCGTTGTCCTCTACTTTGTACCACACACACACACAGCACAACAATCTCCAAATTTTCATTCAGCTGGTGCTGTGTGTGTGTGTGTGTGTGTGGGAGAGGGAGAGAGAGAGATATCGCCTGCCTTCTGCTAAAAGTGGACATTTACGTTTCACCCCTGACGCAGCATACTCTCACGCAGCACACTAGCGCTCGCTTTGATACTGCGTCAGGGGTGAAATGTAAATGTACACTTTTACATGTAGGCCAGCGATATGGATCTCTTTTGAAGAAGAAGAAAAAAGAAGAGAGAGTATATCTTTAGCATGGGGGATATTAATACAAACTGCAACTCTCCGCGCATCACATTGAAAATTGGCACATCAAAATTGTCTTTTGTTGTTGTAGGGAAAAAATAGTTCCATTTCAATTGCTGGCATACTTCCGTCCCATTTAATACTGGTCATTTAGGACTCTGACTGTTGAGAGAGTCAAAAATATCCCACGACTCCAAACAAATTCCTCAAGGAGCTTAACTTACGAGGTTCCTCATCACAGTAGAGATAGAGAGGGGGAGAGAGAAGAAAGAAAGAGGATTTCATTGTCATTAATCATTCTGGATTAGTAGAGGGGGATGAGTAGGAGGCTTCGTATCAAAATAATAATATTGAAAAATATTTCATGATCTATATGGAAGGACTATGTATTACATTTTGTCTGAAAGAGAACATCATCCGTTCACACTTTCATAATGCATCATTATTTTGAAAGGGGAGAATGTGGGTTGTCAATGACATTGTAGATCCTGGTCCATTTTTAGAAGTTGAGAGACAGCAGACTCGGCTGAGAACATTTTTATACGTTTATTAAAAATAATTAGTTTTTTTTGTAAAAATATTATTTAATTGTTTTTTGTAGGACTGCTATTAACAGTTACATATAATATATGTTAATGGTTGATTTTCTCATCAACTTGATTATCCCCAATACCCCAGAAAGGACCAATGTACATACTTACCTATATATAGTAGAGAGGATGGAATCTTGACAAATTTAGTCGTCAAACTAAGTTGCTGACTATGTAAATATAGTAGCAAATAACAGTCCATTGTATTTTTCCATGCAATTTTGTTCCTTATCATCTGTTATTCCAAAGTTATTTTACAGTCTACTGTATACACACACTAAAAGAAAATTAACTGCATAGGGAAAGCATGACTTGACACTAATTTTTTTTGTGCACGTAAAAAAAGAAGGGGAAAAAAGAGGAATCGGTCAAGTACACGCGTTTAAAGTGTACTAAAAAAAGAGTTTTTGACTGCCCATTGTCGTCATGTTACATGTCCATGTCGTCTTCGTCATTCTTGTGTCTCAAACGTTTTTCTTGAGGATGGGAAGGAAGGGGTGCTAGAAAAAGTAATATCATCAACATTCATTTAAAGTGTCATTATTTTTGAGAGAGAGAGACGGACGGATGGATGAAAACTTGAGGAATCTCTTGTGCTGATCTCCTTCTTTACTGTCACTGTTCTTTTCAGTAAATATTTTTTATTAACGACGATATGAATTTAGTATATTTACCAATTTTAAAAAGTACACTTTACAATTTGCAGAGAGTACTTATTATAACGTTAGACTTTTCCTTGTTTTAAATATTTTGTACTAAAACAGGGAATCGTAATAAGGTAAGATAGATAGTAGGACACAGCGAAAGGGGTCTGTGGATTTGTCGTGTGGAGTATTCTCTCTTCTCGTTCACGGAAAATGTATTGTTGTACATATTTTTAATAATATAAAGAGGGAACATTATGGGAATTGTGTAGTGTGGACGTCTTGTCGTGTTAAATTAAGCTTCACACAATAGAAAAAAGGTTTTTCATCATAATCATTGTGTTATAGCTTCAATTTTTGGCATTTTTGGCTCTGAATAACTTGGTCCCTATCATTTGTTACAGAAATGCATGGATTCATCATTATCCTTACACTATTGAGTAGAAGGGATTCAAAATTTATATTTATAGTAAAGTAGACCATCATCTTTTTTATTATAATAATAATATAAAAAATATTAAGTACATAAAAATGACATGAAAATGGAGCTCTGTGTATTTCGCTAAATCATTTCAGCCCTCCTCATCTCATCCTCCTCCGTACACACCTGTTCCAATATAGCATCAAGTATACAAGCTGTGAGTTTAACACTTTGTGTATTGTAGGTCAGGTCATTTAACCGAATTATGATTTAACTTGCGTATCATCCTTCACAAATAATCCGTACTGTCACGTGTATTTTTCACACACACACACACGCTTCCACCACAAGTCAGGAGGACCCAAGAGACGAGAGATAATTAAGAGTGGAGAGAAGGGAAAGGAAAATTATTTGTCGCAATTAATTTTTGTCATGCATGATCCTCACACTAACTAATACCACAAAAACGAGTGATGATTTAAAATTTAATAGAGGTGGACTCCATACTACTAAAAATAATGGGACGAGGATAATCTTCTACTAGACTACATACCATGGAAAGAACACAAAATAAAAAGTTTAAAATAAATAGTAATACATACAAAAGTATTTCTTCGTGGAGGATGGGGTCAATAAATATCCAGTACATTAAATTTCATCACATGAAAAATATACTGACCCTATTTTTTTTGTCTGTGCCCCGAAGCAGACCCTTCAAGCTATTTAAAATATATCTTCAATTTTGAGGCAACTCGTCATCTTTCTGATTTATGACACCTTTACTAGTCAAAGTGGAGTACAGGGAATCAAGACCAGGCTTCAAAACACTCAACCCTGTCTTCGTCTGTCTTGGCTTATTGAGGGATACGGTATCCCAGCAAGAACCCAAACCATACACCTACATGTATATTTCAATTTTAGTAAATACAAATATTGAGTGTGTAAAGGATTTTTAATAAGATGATGACAGGTGAGTGGAGGGACAACCGACACATCATCATCCTCCATCTAATGTAAGCTACGAAGGAGGGCTAATTATGGGTGGAAAAAAAGTTTGAAGTTTGAGGAGTGAACAATAGGAGAATTTTCAGTGTGACCCTAATTAAAATGTACATCCTACGGGATTTGACAAATGGCATAATTACTGTCGAACATCTAAAATTGTTCAACAAAGTAACTACGAGTCCTCCTTCCAAATCTCTTTTTAGAGACACAGACACACACGCACAGGACACAAGCAGAGAGAGAGAGAGAGAGAGTCAAGTAATGTGTTTTTTTGGTACGTCAAGTAGAGTCCGCACATGGATGGAAATTGTCCATTGGACAACGATAGACGATGATGATGAGGGCGATTGAGAAAGAGTAAATTTTAATCATGGGTTTTTCATTACGTTCTGTCATCTAAATGTCTTCCCATTATAATATTGTGTTGTTGTGTGAGTGTGTCCTCTGACTGTGATGTGCTGGTTCTTCTATTTTACTTGGGACAGACGTGTGTCTGTGTTGCGTGTGTGATTATTAATTTGGTCAATTGGCTGTTCCGTATTAATAACTACATATGCCCTCAAGTCTCAATACACAATCAATCAAGAAAGGAGGAGGAACATGAAACGTTACACTTGTCGAACGCAACATACACACACACACGAAAAAGTAAACCGTCATTTAATTTCCGTTCATCTTATAAACTTAGTGGCCACGAATATGTTCGACCGTGGCAAAGAGAACAAAAATTATAATTATTATTAATCTCGTGCAATTATTGATGAGAACTGAATTCACACCTTCCAAATCTGCATACACACACACATGTAGAGAGAGAGAAAGAGAGACACGGACACTACAGTCAGTCAAGTTAGTCAGCAAAAAAGAAGAGAAAGAAAGGAAAGGAGGATGAAGAATAATACGCTAATCATATATTCATTCATTTTGATATTTCTTTCAGAAAATTCTTCATTCATCCAATAAACTGATGTTGTGTGTTTGTGTCCTGTCCCTCTGTCTGTGTACTACAGGTGTAAAGAAGGGACTATACTTGTATCTTAAATTGTTTCATCTTGAACTTCATCTTCTGCTGAAGAGCGAGAGAGACTCATAAGAGAGAGAGAGAGGGAGGAGGGTGATAAGACATCTGCCACACCATTTTTAGAATTTAATGAATGACCTTCATTACATTTCTTTTTATAAAAATGTTCAGTCTTCAACAATAGTCTAATCACATAATGGTCGGAGAGAAAGAGGAGAGAGAGATGAAAGGATGTATGTACGGCATCCATCTCACTCCTTTTGATTTTCAACTTTCAAATGTTTAATACCACATCGCATCTTCAAAAAGTGTACCTTACTCCTAATAATAAGGTGAGTGGATTGTTACTTATGAAAATCAAATTAAAAATTGTACGTATATCCATTGAATATTGTTGTTATTATTATTATTTTCAAAAAATTGAATGAGGAGACCAGCAGGTATTTATTCCCAATTTGCACCAAAATAAAGGGATACTTCATTTTTCAATAGAGGGGATGACACAGTGTAAACATGATAAAAATAAGTACTCATACCGTCACTGTGTCACACACACACGTACACACACGCATTTAGAGTGGAAAGGTAAACACCACACAGACTGGGGAATTTGCACAATATTTGTGTGTGTGTATTTGTATCTTTTTTTGATGATGCTTTGAATATTGAAACAGAAATTGAGCTAAATTCCTCTCATTCTGTCTGACTGATGATTTTATATATCATTTATCATGGTCAGCAAGTAACCAGGCCAATTTTTTGAATGGAGAAAAAGGAATTTTCATTTTGACTTTTGTCAAAAGACCCATTCTCCTTTTTTTGGTTTCCTCTCTTCTCCATGTGTGCCTGTGTGTTGTGACTGTTGACTGTTGTGAGTAATACAAGGATGATTATCCATGCTTTCACATCCATTCACCCAAACTCTTCTTGTTCGTCTTCATGGTGGACGGGATAATGGAATGAAGGTCTTACTCTGAAGAGGAAGAGACTCGAGAGACGATTCCTCCCTCCTCCTCTCCACAACAACAATAATAATATTCATGAAAAGATTCACCTGGGCGAAACGAACTATGCTTTTTTCTTGAAAAATAAATAAATACGTATGATTTATACATTTGTCTCACCTGTGTCCAATGTCTGTCTGAATTAAAAAGATACAGTGTGTGTGTGCAAAAAAGATGAAACATCTTTTTTGTGCATTTTACAATTATCCAGCTTTAACATGTTATAATGTAGAACATACAAAATATTAACGCAAAGAAATGTTCATGGAATTTTTTAATCGAGAAGAGTTGCTCATAAAAATCTGCAAATTGCCTTAATTGTCAAGAATCGGCAAGTTTACAGAAAAAATCCACATTGAGTTTTTTTGGTACACCCTGTAGAACACCAAGTACAAAAAAAACCACAATATCCTCTTTCCCTATTCCAACCACAATTAAAGTTAACTCTCTCATGTTGATCCAAATACGGATCCGTACTATTTAAATCCATTCTCTGTCTCTCTCTTTCTCTTTGATTTGATTTGCTCCTTTAATAAATTTCTATTTCTATAATGGTTGAGATAGTGTACAAGATAATTGAAGGAGAATTGTTCCCTCCTCCTGTCTTCCTCTCTCCCTTGTCACACACACACACATGGACGGACACAATACAAAATATGAGTTGCACACTGTGATGGACAAGCACACAATAAATAGTCAGCAAAATCCTTGTAATATAGCTCATGCAAAAATCTCTTTCTTCTTTCTCTCTCTCCCTCACTGACCATCTCTGTGTGTCTGTCCTGTCCGTCCGTGTCCGAGATGATAATAACAATAGGACGAAAAAAAAGAAGTCCATCTTCTTCGCACATGAATATCTTTCCATGTAGTTATGATGATGATGATCATGACTTTGAATCTCTTCAATGTTTGTGGGCTCTGGTCTTCTTTTTCTCCTATGTAGTATTTTCCCCGGCCCTCATTCCAATCCATAATGGTCCTCTCTCTCTCTCCTCCGTGTGTCTGTATATGTGAAGAGTCCACATTGAGACATTAGTGCGTACACTACTCAAGATTTCATTCAAAAAAAAGTTTTTTATTATTGAAAACCCCTTCCCCTCCTAACACACATACTTACTTAGTTATAGGATAGGAAGACAACATATGATACGATGCACAGTACAAAAGACCGTATTTAACAAAAGACGGATGATCATATTGTGTGTGTGTGTATTTTGAGCAGTGATTTTGAAGACTACACATGGTGCAGGTTGATGACGGTGTAATGTTCATTGACAGTGTGTGTGTGTGTAAATATGTTATATATTTTTTGTAGTAAAAGTAGGTAGTCGGAGATGCTGATGATGATTGAACATATGAGTAAATATACAAATCATATAGACAGGTACATAGATGAGATGTAGATGTATGTGTGTGTGTGTGTGAGGGAATCTTTCGATTGATGTGAAATTAAAGTGTACATCTCTCACAGAGAGATGTGTTACTACTACTACTGGTTTGATGTTGCTGGCCCAAAGAAAGAGAGAGAGAGAACACTTTGCCCAGTCAAGTTAGTGAGGGAGACACATCATAAAGGAAGTGCCGTTAACCCCCCAGCTGTGAACAAGAATAGAAGAAAAATGACGAGTGATGACAGGTAAAAAACCGCCAAATGAAGGCAAAAAGCTCAATTCAGTCTAAATATAGCATCAACAAAGGGGAGCTTATATCTGGGGAGAGAGGAGAAGAGGAGGAGGAGGAGAGAGGAGATGAGACAAGATGTAGGTTTTCGTGTGGATTATTAAAGTTTTAGGTGAATCACGATTCTCCGCCCGTCCCTTATAAGAGTGACAGTCAGTCCGCTCAAGGTTAGCAGTTGCTTCCGAGCATCCGACAAAACAACAAGTGTTCTCTCCTACAATCCCACTTGCACTGCACCCACCTCCACACACAGCACTGCCAAAAATACACACTTTAAAAAAGAATAATTCCCAGCTGAGTCCCTGTCATCTCAGCTTTAAAGAGTCAAGAGAGAGGAGAAGGGAAAAGTTTTTCTCCTGTAAGTAATTCCAATTCAAAAAAAGTGTTTCTGTCAAAATCCCGGCTGAGGTTTACTCAACCAAGCGAATTTATTTTAATTATTTTTTTGAAAAAAAAGTGTCAAGATGTGGAAATTCGGATTTGTGATTCTATCCCTCATCCTTGTGATACTGACCATCAACGCGGCGGAAGTGACCACAAAAACCGGGCATCACTACAACAGTAGTAGTAGCAGTAGCAAAAAGAATGTGTCTTCTTCACCAGTCACTTCCGGTACTTTTGAGGCCAGAGGAGATGTAGGAGGAGGAGGTGGTGGAGGGTAAGAGAGTGACCAACTTTTCTTTCGTGTGTGTGCGCGTGTGTTGACAGTGCAAAAAAGGTCTCTCATCAAAAAATTTTCCGGGTTTCCTTTCATTCAATAGATATGGAGGTTCTGGAGGCGGTTTTGGCGGAGGTGGAGTTGGAGGAGGAGGTCAAGGGTGGGGAGGTGGTGGAGGAGGCATTGCTCAACCATCTGTGTATCAATACACCCACTATCCTATGGTAAAAAAGAGGAAATTTGTATTAGCAATAATTGAGATTTCTCCCGGAAAAGAAAAACATTCGGATGTTTTTTTGTAGGGAGGAGGAGGAGGAGGATGGGGAGGTGGTGGTGGTGGTGGATGGGGAGGAGACGATGATGACGATGGTGAATTCGGTCCTGAACTCATTGGATTACTTGGATTGAAAGGACTCAAAGGATTGAAGGGTAATTTGAGGTTGCAGTGACCTCATTTTTTCTCTCCCTCTCTCTCTCTCTTTCTTGATGACCTTAACTTTGACCTGCTTTTTTCTCTACACAGGATTGAAGGCCCTTAAGGCAGCTAAAGGGCTTGGACTTTTAGCTTTAAGTCCATTCCTCCCATTGCTGCTCCCATTGTTGCTTCCCCTTCTTTTATTACCCCTCCTATTCCTCCTGTTGCCCCTACTCTTGCTTCTTTTCATTCCCATCCCTGTCATCACGACAGGTAGACGAAGGAGAGACGCGGATGTTCCAGTCATTAGCAAGGATTTTCTTAAGGTACTACCTTCATTTCCTCTCATTTTTCCTGAAAAATCTATTTTCTTTTACGGTAGCGACCAGTGAAACGGGGACTGTCACCCTCTCATCCATTCAGAGATTCTTCCTCTGAAGCGAGTGGGTACTTATCCATACCTTTAGCGACAAAGTTGTGGGAAATTTCACAATGGCACATCGAAATCGGAATCTTCATTAAATTTGGGGTCTAAGGACACGCCCCAGGGTAACACTCGGAAAACCAGGTCATCAACAGATGAAGGACAGGGTCAGAGCTTTCTGCAAGGATTGAAGGAAGAGTTGCACAAACTCAGCTATCCCTACAACTTTGTTCGCTGAAAGTGAAAGTACCCAGTCCCTTCAGTACCATTTAAGTGGATGAGGTGATGACAGCCTCACTGGTGCTTGCACTGTAGGAAGGAACATTTCAAGAAATGTTCCCAATGGAAACTTTCCATTCTAAAATGATTTTTTAACATTTTTTTCCCGACTTCTTACTAAACTACTGTTTGATATGTACTTTACCTAACCTGACATGTACAAAAAATTTAAGGCTACATTGGATGACTTAATGTCCCGATTACCAAAGGACTTGACTAAACTGGATTTCTTGAAAAACTTGAAACGATAGCACAAAATGTTACGTAAAATACGAGACGTAGAAGGAAAAACTACGTCAAATTAATTTATCAAGACGATAAAAGACGAGGACAAAAGACAATTTATTTTAATATTATACTTTTGTAAATCATGACTGACTAATTTCTACTTAAAATATCTGTGACTTGACCTACCTGCCAACGGACATATAACTTGTGTAACGTAATAATTGTTATGTAGTTTTGTAAACCCAGTTGAGTAGTTGATAGTAAATTATTATTTTTTTATATGATATATTATTTATATACTGTTGTTTAATTATTTTTATATCAGACTATTTTTTTATCCTCTTTCTTCGAATGACGGACAAATTTTGACGACAAAAAAAGTATGAGACTTTGTGTGTGACAAATTTTTTTCTTTTCAAAATTACTTTTCGTTTTACTCAAAAGACAGATTTACTGACTGACAAAAGAGTACAGCCTGTCCACCACTATTAATTTGTACTATTTATGACAAAAAGGAGAAAACAAAAAAGAGTTGGGTATTTCACTTATGTAATGATATAGCGGAAATACCTGTCCCTGCACTTGCTCAAAATATTGTTAATATAAATTGTTCTGACTAAAGGACATTTTTGACCATTCTTTTCTTGTCTATTTTTAAATTGACGCAATTTTCAGGATAAAATTGTATAGATGTGGGTAAAGAATGTATTTGTGTGTCAATATGTCGGACTATTTTTTTGTAAACAAAATATTATCCAGTTCAAATTTATTGAGAAATATGTTTTACTGATATCTTTTTTTGTATTGTTGTTACAAACAAATTTATTATTATTGTACTTACTCTCATTTTCTACTATTTATGATTAGAAGGGAGAGATAAAACTTTTGCGATCATTTTACAGAGGAAATTTAAAATAGTGTATTATGGCTAATGCGACGAAGATTGAGTTTTTTTCAAGTTTCTGACTATATGTATGACAACCACAGACCTTATCCTTTATGCACTGTGTACTATTGACGACGCCATAAGATAACAGAGCTGACAAATAAAGTAACTATTTTTTTAAAAATAAAATAATAAAGAATTATAAGTGTTTGCCTAATGACAGGTCAAACAATTCATCTGCTTGACGGCTCAAATTTCATGCTACGGATAATTAATAATAAAACATTTCTTTGATTTCCTCTTTCATACCCCTATTAAATGCTAGAAATCATAATACGAATATATACAATCATAATATCATTTCGTTCAATATGAAAATGGACATGAACTCTCCGTTCAAAAGTGTACAGACTACATAAATGCATAATTTTTTCCTCTCCTAGCAGTAAATGTCTAGGAGATTAATAAAAATAAAATAAAATTCTAGGTTAAGGCAAAAATATTGCTACATTATTGAACATTGTTCATTGGAACCCAAACCCATGTCTGTAGAATTAAAAAGACCAGAACTGCCTGCATCCATATCACCAACCAAGTCTTTTGGAGGTGGTCCAGCATACTGCACCTGTAATTGTAATAAAAATTTTGTGTAATGACTTTTGTTGGAAATGTACCAAATATCCATGCTGTCACATTTGCAAATACCTTGAGCATTAAATCTGAAATTTTATCAAATCGCTTTTGTTTGACTTCTTCCGTGTCGGAATCCTTTTCTTTGACATACTCTTCACAAATTTGTTTCATATTTTCATACTGAAGATTATATTTGTCAAAGTCATTGGCTGACAGCTTATCCCGGTTCTCGGCTAACCAGTCCGGATACTAAAAGACAAACAAATTATGTATTATTGGGAAATGAATGTAAAAATTATTTTCCCATTTATTATGTATTCTGTAGGACAGCACTTACCCTCTCTACAATATCGGATAATACAGGTTGTAAAAGTTCTTTACTCAACAACTTTTGCATCATATTTGTCATGAAAGGTAAAATTTCGTCCATGTCATTATCTTCAGAACCCCCTTCACCCAGCGCAAACGAGTTCATCAACTTTGACAATTCTTCATCGTTAAAACCCGGTATTGAACTCTGTTTTTAATAAATTAAAAAGAGTCATCAAGGGAATATAAATATATAAATTATGTACAAATGTAACACTCACATCAAGCTCTGCGTTAGCTGCTAAATTTTTGACTGTTTCTGATAATGAGGCTAGACCAGGAGACGATTCCCCAACAGCAGCTCGTGTTGCTGCTTCCACAATTTTGGGAAGAGTGTCTGACGCACTTGAGCCGGGGATTTGTCCCGTAGCACCTGTACAAAGAAAATCCATAATTGTGTTTTTTGAAAAAGATCTAAAATATTTTATTTATTTTAAAGACTTTATAGTCAACCCCACTCACCTAATCTAGCATACTCTCTCATTTTCTTTTCAAATTGTGCAGTTGCCTCTTTGATAAATTCTTCTGACCAAATTTGATTCATTTCAGGATTTTTTAATGCATCCCCTCCTTCTGCAGCTTTTGGCTGTTGTGGTCTTTTCACTTCTGGTAATGGTTTGTCAAAATCTAACAATGCATCTAAAAAAATAAATAGAAATAGCATTTATTATGAAATAAGTTGACCAATCAGCCAAAAAAAAGAATAGCAAAAAGTGTAGTCGTATTTAATTTTTTACCGTCCAACAAAGCATCCAACTCGGGATCTGTGACGACAGGACCACTGGCACCCTCACTAGTTGCCAATCCTTCTGGAACTGGAGTATCTTCAGACATTTTTGAAGGATTTTGTGACAAAATTATAGAAAAATTCAGAAGAATTTAATTTCAAAAAAAGATTTCCCACTCACAGCGAGAGCGGTCTTCCGTCGATTTGAATAAATTGAGTTCGTTTTGGAGTTGTGATTCTTTTTTAATTGCAATTAGCGTTGACACAGTACAAGGAACGACATGCCGGGGTCAGATTTTAACGCAGTAGAACCTATGCAAGTTGACCTGCCACCGGAAGAAAATGAAAACACGGAAGAAGAGCATTTCATCGTGGACAATCCGACGCTGGTAAATAAATAAACAAAAATGTCAACATTTCCCTTTCTTTATATTTTGTTTTGTCATGTTGATCATATTTTTTGATGGTACACTTGTAGGACTTGGAATCTTACATAAATAACTATTCTGGAATGGCTCGGCTTCTACGTCTCCTACATATTGCTGATCATTGTCCAACATTGCGTGTGGAAGCGTTGAAAATGGCTATCACTCATGTCCAGAATACCTACAATGTTCCAATGTATCAACAGCTTCACAAGAAATTACGGGATGCCATCACGTATGCAAAAATAAATAAAAACATTGTCGTTGGTTGAGTTTGAATTTTAGTCTAAAATACAAATTTCATTTTACCTATGTAGAGCTTGTCCTTTACCGGATGTGACTGGGGGAAGTGGAGCTACTCCATCAGATTTACCTCAACTTGATCTTCAATGGATTGAACAGAAATCTAAGAAAGCAAGTTTGAAACTTGAGAAATTGGACGGTGACTTGAAAAATTACAAGTCAAATTCCATCAAGGAAAGTATTCGACGTGGACATGACGACTTGGCTGAACATTACTTGGAGTCGGGAGACTTGACAAATGCTTTGAAATGCTTTTCTAGAGCTCGTGATTATTGTACATCAGCAAAACATGTTGTTAACATGTGTCTCAACGTGATCAAGGTAGAATTATTAAATTGACCATCATCTAAATGCATACCCTTGAGTCAAAACTAAATGTAATACAATATTGTTATGATAAATTGCAGGTATCAGTTTACCTACAGAATTGGACTCATGTACTGAATTTTGTGTCCAAGGCTGAGAATACTCCAGATATTATGGAAGGAGGAAAGGTATGTTTGTTGAATATTTAATTAACAAAAATGGGATTTGGTATTTTAGGAGGAAATAAAATATAAAATTTCAACTTTTTTTTCTCTATTAGAGTGGAAGTTCTACTCAAACTGGGCCGAATAAGGATAGTAGCTTATTCATCACAACAAAGTTACGTTGTGCAGCTGGTCTTGCTGAATTGGCTGGAAAGAAATATAAACAAGCAGCAAAATGTTTCCTTCAAGCCAACTTTGACCATTGTGACTTTTCGGATATGATTTCTCCCAACAATGTTGCAATTTATGGTGGACTTTGTGCTTTGGCTACCTATGATCGTGATGAATTACAAAAGAATGTCATTTCCAGCAGCTCCTTCAAGTTATTTCTTGAGCTGGAACCGCAAGTTCGAGATATTCTTTTCAAATTCTACGAGTCAAAATATGCAAGTTGTCTGCGACTTCTTGATGAAATGAGGGTATGAATATTTAATATATTATTTAAAAGTTGTATTTAATATTAATCATCCTAAATTGTGTACTTTTAAGTCATCGTTTTAAAATAATTTTTTTTCTTTTTTACAAAAACAATTTCAGGATAATTTATTGTTGGATATGTACTTGGCTCCTCACGTCCGAAGTTTGTACGGACAAATTCGAAGTCGGGGTCTCATACAGTACTTTAGTCCTTACGCTTCCGCAGATTTGAATCGTATGGCTGACAGTTTCAATACATCTTTGCCAGCATTAGAGAATGAATTAATGCAGTTAATTTTGGATGGACAAATTCAAGCAAGGATTGACTCACATAATAAGATTTTATACTCAAAAAATATGGATCAACGAAGTGTTACCTTTGAGAAATCTCTGAAAATGGGTGAAGAGTATGAACGGAAAACCAAGTTGATGATTTTAAGGGCTGCAATGATTCGAGCTCAGATTCAAGTCAAGGTACTTAAAGACGAAATGAATGTCGCTTCATACCATATAAAATTCACGTGTGATACAATTGCATTTCGTCTCATAGTCAAAATTTTGTTAAGATGTAAATAAATTTAAATAAATTGACTAATATTTCAGAATCCACAGCGAGAAAATCAAAATGAAACTCCAGGAAACAGCAATGCTCGCGGACATCGAGAATAGTCAAAAGAATTTTAAACACCTACTTCTATACATTTAATACATCAATAAATTATAAATGGATAAGCTCCGACTACTTTCCCTATATATCGCTCATATTGATACAAACATTGTATTTTCTATGATACCAATTATATTATTATTAATTAATTTTGTCTGTCAATAAAAGCAATACTTTGTTCATGATTTTCGAACATGTCCAACAGATAATCATAATTAAATTTTAATGTGCATTCCAACAGGCATCAAGTAACTTTTCATTGAGCGAGAGACTAAGACATCAGCTAAGCTGGTAGATGAAAAAACATCTGTCATGAATTTTTGAGGAGAAAGTATTTTATATTTTTAACTAGTATTTATTTTGAGTAACCGTAATCACAAATGAAAGAGTTAATTTGAAGAAATTAAACTACAAAGTGCTCGTGTTATTTTCCGTTTTCCGCAAACATGGGGTTCAACGTCCGAGACAGGCAGATTGGTAAAAAAAATACTAATTTTTTAGATTCGTCGGCAAAGAATTTTTATAATTTTTAGTTGAAAGAAAGATGAAAGATATATTATAATTGGATTCATTTGTGTACTTTTTCCTCATCTATATCCCCTAATTATTTATTTTATTTTACTTCACAGAAAATATTAAGCAGATGCTTAATCTTAATCAGATCGTCGGCAAGCAAAGTGCTTCCGAACCGTTATGGAAAATACTTGTCTACGATCGAGCTGGACAAGATGTTTTGACTCCCTTACTCTCTGTCCAAGAATTACGACAATGTGGGGTCACTCTCCATATGTAAGTACAATATAAAATTATTCTATTTTCATGTCATCCTTTTTTACTTGAAGTAAATGTATGATGAAATTTTTTTTTTAAATCCAGTTTAGTACATTCAGAACGAGAGAATATTCCTGATGTGCCTGCCGTCTATTTTTGTGTGCCTAGTGAAGATAATGTAGATAGAATTTGTAGAGATTTACAGGTATTTACAATCACATTTTTTCAAAATTACCTTCTCCCTAATACTAATAACGAATTGCTGTCCGTAAAATGCTTGTAATTTAATCTGTACAGAGTGGATTGTATGATTCCTACTATCTCAATTTTATTACACCGATTCCAAGGCAAAGGATTGAAGATTTAGGTATGTAATTACTTTTTGTTTTAAAAAATATAAGCAGAAGCAATCTTCTTGCTGAATTTCATTTATTCTCACTTTGATTTAGCCAACGCTGCATGGCAAGCCGGTTCCGGTTCTTCTATCCAACGTGTTTATGATCAGTACCTTAACTTTATTAGTCTAGAATCAGATTTTTTTGTCTTGAAGCATCAGGAAGGAAGTCAGATTTCTTTTTATTGTAAGTGTAATTATATAATATCAAATTGAGTAAATATTACTTGTTTCTACTGCATGGTTCAAGGTCTCTGGGTAGTCTGAACTTTCTAACTTTTTGAAATTTTTATTACAGCCCTAAATCGTGGTGATGTCAAAGATACAGAAATGGAAACAATGTTGGATGTCAGTAAGTGGTTTGGATGTACTTTACTGTATAGATAATGAAAAGATGGCAATTTCTTTAAAACAAGTAATGTTGTATCAATGTAGTTGCTGACAGTCTTTTCTCGGTCTTTACCTCATTGGGCGTTGTTCCTGTTATTCGTAAGTGTAAACTGTATTAATTTTAATACAAACTATTTTACATCAAGAATAATAAAGAAAGTGATTCATTAGTAAAATCTTTTCTTATAATGCTTAATTCTAATTTAAAATGTTTTTCACAAAGGTTCCCCACAAGGAAATGCTGCTGAACGGATAGGAGAGAAATTGGACAGAAAGATTCGGGACAATCTCCGTGATCCTAGAAATTCGTTATTTTCTTCTGATCCACTTTCATCCTCCCAGTATACGTTAGACTCATATCTATCTATACAATGATTTTTAAAACTAAATACTCAATATTTTACTATGTTTGTGAAATATTCAACTTTTTATGTTAATGTATACTTTCATACACTAAATTACAGTCACCAGCGGCCATTGTTAGTAATTTTTGATCGTGGAATGGACTTGGCAACTCCTCTTCATCATACGTGGACATACCAGGCTCTTGCTCATGATGTACTCGATTTAAATTTGAATCAAATCAAATTTATGGATGTTGAAGAGTCAGCTGAGCCTGGTCCAAGTCGTCAGGTCCCGAAACAAGCACGTACCTATGATCTGGATGATCGGAGAGACTATTTTTGGTCACAGCATAAAGGAAGCCCGTTCCCAACTGTAGCTGAATCCATACAAACTGAATTAGAAGAATACAGGAAATCTGAAGAAGAGGTTAAGCGTCTCAAAGCTAAAATGGTAATTGTGTTACATCATAATAGCAAACATTTTTTTTTATAAAAAAAAAAATGTGAATCTTTTAAAGTGTCTGTATTATATTGTATTCACAATCTAAAGGGATTAGACGGGAATCTTGAGATGTCGGAAATTGGTGCTGATATGTTAAATGATAACACTGCTAAATTGACGTCGGGTAAGTGGATTTTGTACTGAATGCATGTTGGTGACTGGAATTTTCTTTCGTCAACTTTTACTTATTCATCTGTACACGTGAACACAACATCGGTCATACTCAATAACATTAACAATTACTCTATTTTTGTTTATACCTCCTCAAGCTGTCACTAATCTACCACAGCTTTTGGAAAAGAAACGAATTTTGGATAATCATACATCAATTGCAACAGGTTATATATTGTTCTGCTTTGAGTGGTAAACTTTCATTAAAACTGACACAAATAATAATAATTTGTGTCTCCTTTTTATTCTTGTTGACTACAGCCATCTTGAAACATATCAAAGACCGAAAATTGGATGGATTTTTTGAGCTAGAGTCAAAATTAATTAGTAGAGAGAGCAAGTTGGAGCGTGGAATTCTTGACATTCTGTTGGATCCAGAGATGGGTTCACCAAATGACAAACTGAGATTCTTCTTAATTTATTACCTCATGTTACAACAGGCCATGCCTCAGGTAATAATTTTAAGAAACTGTCATTGCATACCGATTATGAACATGATGAGTGTCTAAAAGATTCTTTCTATATTTTAAATCAGAGTGAACTGGACCAATTTATTTCAGCCTTAGAAAGTTCCGGTTGTGATCTAGCTCCCTTGAATTTTGTTAAAAAGTGGATGTATGTCTATATTCATTTTTCAAATTTTATTGTACTGTTTGTTCCCTGCACATTATGTATTTTAATGACTTATGTTTGTGTCATGTTCACTTCAGATCATATACAAAAATGGCATCGGTAAGTATGGCCACTGCAAACGCAACTGGTAACACTAGAGCGCCGTCCTCCGTTCTATCAATACTTGGTACAGCTTCGTCTGCATTGATGGAGGGTGTTAGAAATTTGGGTGTAAAACGCCAGGTAAAACTAATGGTCAAACTATTTTATTAAAGATCAAAATGCAGCAGGTGAAATCAAATTGTAAATTTCTTTATTAGAATTTACCCCTGACAAGAATTGTGGAAGAATTAATGGATGGAAAAAGCACTCAAGAGACGGAAGATTTTCGCTATTTTGATCCAAAGTTATTGAAGCCAACAAACACTGCACCAAGGGGCACTGGTTACCAGGATGCCATTGTCTTCGTCATTGGTGGTGGCAACTATATTGAATATCAAAATTTGATGGACTTTTGTAAGGTAAATTTCCATTCAGACTTGCCTTGGAATTGATTTTTTCCTGCAATTTTATCATTTTATTGGTTAGACTGGAGTATAAACCATTCTTAACTTGTTTAAATGTTTAAAACCAGGCTAAATCAGCTTCGGGGGCTCCTAAACGTGTCGTCTACGGATGTTCCACATTGTATAATGCTGCTCAGTTTCTTAAACAGGTAAAAATAACAGTGCTGTCAATCATAATATGTATTTGGATTTCTGTGTATGAAATATCGTAACAGATTTTATTGATACTTTTCTTTTGTGTGTGAAAAACATCTAGTTATCACATTTGGGTCTAGAACAGCAACAGCAGCGTTCAGGTCTACATTTAAACTAGAGTAAGTACAATTTTTTTTGCCCTAACCTGTTTATTGCATTTTCTCTTAGGAAGTTTTGATTGCTATTCTCACAGATCCCGAATCAAGTTGAAATGCGGAATCAACGTCACAAGAACAGAGGTGAACTTGAGCCGCACGAAGCCTTTACGTTTGGACATGAAAATTCCAGTCAAATCTAATTTTTCTAATTTTTCGCTGTATGTTTTTTTGCTAAAAAAATGTCGAATATATATCGTATGCATATTATAAATCATGAACTAAATTGGTACATTTTGAAATCCTATGCATTTCATTTTTTTAGAATTCCACCATTGTCAACTTCCATTATGGAGGTTCCATAATATGAGAATGTGGAGATAAAAAATGAGTTTTTGTGATCCCCTCTGAATTGTTTTTCTTTAAAAGAATCTATGGGTATCCTCATAAAATACACAAGTAATATTGACCTCCCATCTTTCTGTGTGTTAGTTGTCGTCAGTGATATAATATCACTGATATTCAATGCGTATCATTTAAAGTTATGCCTACAAGTTACAAATATCCACGAGGACTAAAATGCAGATGGACATGCATTGGGATAATGTACATAAAGAGGATTTTAGCACAAGGAGAATATCTTTTGTCAGTGTTTGTAGAGTTGAATTTTTTGAATGATAACTTCCGCTGGAAAGTTGCCTTTCAAGAATAATCTCTTTGAATAATATGTAATAATAAGGGAATAAAGTATATATGGACATAAAATGCGTACTATAATACTTTTAGGAGGAGCGAAGACTTTTTTTTACTGGGCTCACGGAATGGAGAGTGGGCTGAAAGGACGTCGTTGAAAAGTAGTAGGAAGGACGAGCAAAAAATGTATAAAAATCAGGACGGAAAAGACAGTAAGTCACATTTTTCGGCATGAGCTTATCATAGGGCAAGGTAGAAGCGGGTTGAAGACAAAAAAACCAGCTGTAATTTTCGACAAATTACTATCATTTGCCCCATCCAACTTGAGGAATTCTTTTCCATTCCCTATAAAGTTGTTCTTCGTCCTTCACTCTCTTCTCTACTTCACCTTTACCCGACATCCACATTTTACACACACACACACACGAACTTATCCATTCTCTTCCCCCCACCAACAATTTTCTAATTTCAATTTTCAACTTGTGTCGACTCTCAACAGATCTTCTCCTTCCACAGTCCAACATCCTCATATTATAAATTTGAAGATCCATCCAACATATCTCACAACTCCCAACCTCCTGCACTTGACACCGTATTTATGATGTGTGAGAGAGAGGGGAAAAAATAATTCTTGTAATATTGTCGATTCACAAATTTTGTGCTTGTGTGTACATGGGCGTCACACTCATCAGTGACGAGTCGTCACATAAAAGTTGTAGATTTTATTCATAATTTATTATGATGACTTTTATGTCATTCATTACTCTTTCAGGGGAAAGAGAGAGATTCATTTCAACGTCTTTACTAAAGTTGTACGGAAAGGTAGCCATTCAGTGATGATGGCTGTATTTTTCCAGTGCTCTCTACAGTGACTTATTATTTGGGTGCACAATACCCTTAAATAAATAGGATCTATGAGTCAATGGAAGTCTCTTTCGACAATGGAGAGTTGGACAAAGACTGGACAGTGTGACTCTTTAACTCAAGATTTAGTAGCGAAGTGATCGTTATTTGAAAATAAATATTGGTTTTTATGACTTTGGTTCCTCATAGGAAGTAAATTGTCAGTCAGGATAGTTGTTAAAAGATGACGCGAATACTATACTATAGACCATGTACAGATGGAATAAAGTCGGGTCACATGATTTACATGTTTATTGAAACCGTACATCGTCTATAGGAATAAAGTCGCCTCATATAAATATATTAGACATGGTCAAGATGATACTTTGGAGGGTACAAAATATAAGAGAGAGACTGTAAAGTGTAAGCATACTTACTTACTTTAGGTTTGGAGTGTAAGGAAAATTGGTTGTTGATTCAATATTCTCTACGCTTTCTTGGTGGTCTTTCTTTGGACCTCTCTCTCACTCCTGCCTTCCACAAAAGGATAATAGTTTGTGTGAAACCACCTGAGCATCTTCGAGGGAAAAGAGCGATCATCCTCAACCTCCTCTCTTCATCATCCGTGGACCCTTCTCCCTCCAACACACACACACACACACAAAAGAATCATTGTGTCTGGGAACTCAGTACTATTTGTTCATGATGTTATGCATGATGGAAACCATGAGAATAATTCCTTGTGGAACATTTTTTTCACCTATAAATAGTTTAACACAATCATTCCTGTTTCCGATTAATTTCTTTCCCCCTTTTTAGTTTTGCTAATAAAAATATAGTGTTCAACATGACTGCCTACATCATGACGCACACAGACACAATTCCAATCCAATTTAATCTCGTCCTTCAGAGAGTGAGAGTGTGTGTCCACTTTCTGGCCCTTCCTATATTATGAGGGACTTAAAAGAGTTGTGGCACTTATTCTAATTAAAATAAAATGCTGCTAATACTTATAATTTGTTTTTCATTTCTTTCAATACTTTTAATTTATTCAACTTTTTTTTCACTCTCTTCTGTTCGTTTTTGGACGGCTGAAAAATTTTATTTTTGACAATCTCACCCACATTACATGGTTATCCTTCACTTATTGCATACAGTAACATCTTAAGTACTTATGTGTGTGTGTTCTGTTCTTTTTTAAAAATTAACTACACAATGATTATAATTTAGTTTTTTCTGATTTCTTTCCCAAGAAAAAAGTTTTACATATTAGAATGTGGCAATGTATAATATACATCATGTATGCATGTAGTATTACTATTTTATTTATATACGAGGACTTAACAACATTTGAGACACATGTATAAAGAGGATACAAATTAATAATAATAATACTCCATCAAGATTCTCTACATTCTACATATATAAATGATGATAATGCGTGTTTAAACGTAATAACTAGTAGCCTCCAATGTTTAAGAGCAACTCAAATATCACATTTTGTGAATTGAAATTCGTAGTAATATAAATATATTGATATATTATATATCACTACTGTGTGTATTGTGTAGTACTTTGTATCTCTACTCTAGAGTCACCGCATTTAACTCTCTCTCTGTAATCAACTATTTATAAGAATTTTTTAAACTATGAATCCGAAGGGTCGATGGGTAATTTGCTTGTTCTTTATTGAAAATTTTTCAGTTATTCTCCTGCACGTGATTTCGTACCTAAATGACGACAAAGACTTTTCCGTACAAAATAAAAAGAACGCGACTCAAAAAACTGAAAACTACTAAATAATACGCACTTCATTGTACTAATAAAATCTGACGTACTTACACAACACACTTTTTCTCTTGTGAGTAAAACCGTCACATCACGATCAACAAACAACAACAACAACAACAACCAGACATCCATCCTCATTCATACTGAGCAGATAGTTAAGAAGGGAAAATATTTTTGTGTATGCTATGTGTATGATATAATACTATATGATTTCCCCCCTCTCTCTCCCTCTCAATCGAATTTTTTTGCTTGTGTGATGGTCTGAGATGAAAATGATATGATAGAGTATAAACAACATTATTCATTTGGAAACTTGTTGTTTTGTCCATACCCCATTATATACATTTGAAAGGAAGGAGGAGGAGGAACAACAACAATTACAACAAACAACAACACTGTATATTATTGTCTTTCTTACGTACTGTATAATGTATGTATATAGATATATATAAAAACTTTTTATATACTATATTGTCATATGATTTGACGCTCAACTTGCTTACTCAAAGTATGTAGTGTAGATAAAACGTTATGTTATGTGTATATATTTACACTTTAATTTTTACAGAATAATGCTACAACAGTTGAATTTGTCAAAAAAAACAATTTTTCTGTACCTTAGTATAGTAATGTATATATATATATTGTTGTACACATATATATATTATATATAATCACAAAATAAATAAATGGACACTCTTCTCGGTATTTTTTTTGTCGAAAAACTAAAAAGTAGTAGCCTCCGTCTGTGCTTTGTTTCAAACTCTTCTCTCTCTCTCTTTTAAATATTGTTCATACACATACACTTCACACACACTCACACACTCTCTCTCACACTTACACACGCACACACCAAGTTGAGCAAAGTAAGTAGTTACTCTATAGTTGTATGTACACTTAAGTTTTGCTAATGTTTTCAAGGGGAGGGAAGTAGCGTCAGTTAACGTGTGTTGTGTGTGCAGTGTGCACATAAAAAAGGACTCTCTTCGGATTTTACAGACATCCAGGAGCCCCCATTTTCATCTTCTGTTGATCAAGTCTTTTAAAAAAACACTGTGTGTGTTTGTGGAGTATGGAGTCTTCTCTCTTGTATTGGTATTCATAATGTTGGACGTCATTAATGAAAATTAACTACACCCACACGCGTCCACGACCATTTCGTTGTAGTTTTTGAGAACGATCTTGTCGGAGGAGTCCGTGTAGAGGAGAGACAGGGATGAATATTTGGTTGGGACACAACATGGCGGGGGGACCATTTGCGGGTTCATGGAGTTCACCAGGGCTTGGATGACGGCATGATTCGTTGCATTCAAGTGTTCTGCCATGGGAAAAGGACATTCCCCTGAACAGTGATATGCATGATAACCTGGACACAAACAAATCAATCAAAAGTTTAAAAAAAGTTGAATAATTAAATATCACAATCTCTCTCATAGAAACTCTATGTATAACTACAGAGCACACACACACACGGGAGGGAGGATTACAATATGATCTCTCTCTTTCTCTTTGTCATGGATGATCATGATGACAACTGAGTCTCGGTGGTGACATTTGTTCTGGCACCACCAGATTAAAGAGCGAGATTACGAGCTGAGACTTGTTGACGTCAAAAAATTACTCCATGAACAAACAAAAACAAAATATTTTTTCAAAGATAGAAAAGACAGGAGAAAAAAAAGTTTTTGTGGATAGTAAATTGTGGCTTGGGGCATAAATTCTTGAAACTATGAAATGAATATGTATGATGTGTGCCTTGTTGGTGTGTATGTGTGTGTGCAGAGTTGCAATTTATTATAATGTAGAAATTAGAATCATAATAACCAATTTCACATCATAGTTCACATACACACACACTCACTCAACAGCAAGAGACACGAAGACCTTGAGTTTTTGATTCTTCCAGTGTGTGTGTGTGTTTGTGGAGAGTGCATGTGTGTGTAGAATTACAGGGCGTGTTCTGACTCTATAACTTCTAATCATAACCATAGAAGAGATGGATAGGGGAGGGAGAGGATCTAGGATTATTCCATTCTTAAAATATTGTTTCTCTTTCTTTCTCTCCTCGTTTTTTATTTCTAATGTATGCAATTGTCCAAGAGGAAGATGTACAAATTCTAAATGATCCACACACAAAGGAAAGAGGTAGGGAAAGAGTCCTATTACATATTTCAAACGGACATGAGTGAGACGTAAGTACCCCAAAGACAAGAATTATTCTGCCTTTTTTACTACTTTACTGATATTTATAAGAGACAGAGTCTTTATCCACTTTTCCCTCATGATATCTTGGACACACACACACGAAAGTGTAAAAACAATTGAGAAAGAGAGGAATTAGAAAATTTAGACTCTCACCTGGAGGAGCAACAATCCAGTCATTCCAGCCGACATCCGTGAAATCGACAAACATTTTATGCCTGGAACACAAATTTCTTTTCCGATTTTTCCTGTGATTTTTCCTCTTTTTATTCCCATTCCCTCCATTCGTGGCTCTGTAAGCTCGGGACAGGGCGGAGGCGTCCCTCTGTTTCTTGTTCACACCGTCGTCCGAGTATGTGAACAGCACCGGGTCATTTTCACTCGCACTGTCAAGTCAAAATCGAATTTTTAAGTTGTGTTGGCTTCAATTGAAAAGTTTCTTAGCCAAAGGAAGAAGGAATTGTAGGAATAAATACTAGAAAGGAAAGTATTTTTACCTTTGTGCGTTGACAGAAGCGTCTCGCCTGACACGAATATGATTTAAAGTAGCCTGTGACATGACTTGGCCATTTGGATGAACGACTTGGATGACGACACCATGATTCCCATTGGGATTGTCGACCCACCTTGACACGGCGGGGAAGACATCCAGGGTGATCCAGAATGAGTCATTTTTCCTCTTTCTCAAGTCAATTAATTTAGAGTCAATTGGGAACATGATGGGTTCCTCGCCGTCCTCCCTCGGAGGTTTTATCACATCATTTACTAACACATGAACACTATCGTATTTACTGTCACTAACGAGTCCCATCTCATTCACAGTCTCCTCCACGACCCCCTCCAACACCATCACCTCCCCCTCCTCCCCTTGACTTCTTTCACTACTCACTTTGTCACTGAGCACTGGACTGTCTTTCTTACTAAACACTAATCTTAACTCTGCACCCGTCACCTTCTCCTGGTCCGGGATTGAACTCAGGTCAAACTTGACTCGGTGACCCCAGCTCACTTCCGAACTGTCCACTGTCAACATACAAAATTGTCATTCAATTACTCAATTTCGTTCATATTCTTGCCCACCAAATAATTGCAATTAAACCCACCGAGATGGTAGAAAGTTCGGACAGTGTTCGCTGTCCTGGTGTAGCGATTGGGTAAATGTAAATTTGAAGTCCCCAATTCACTATTTGTCTGGGCATTATACAGTTCAATGAGGTACTTTGGAACCTGAGTAGAAAAAACAGCCAAAAATTCCTTAGAATTACAAATCAAAATTTTAGAAAGTTTAACTCTCTTCGAAAGGAGAAGAAGAAGGGAAAAGTAAAGAGAGAGGGCATTTTTGACATTTTTCCTCAGCGTCAAAAATCATTTTCAAACCCACAACTGTCCAGTAGATTCACTTAACTGTATAGTTATCTCAAAGTTCTATCTATCCATCTCAGGTAACATTGATTTTCAATATGAAAAAAATGTGGAAGGTGAAAAATGAGAAGAGAGAAAAGAGAGAGAGGAAAAAAAGGAGATAGAGAGATACATGGCAGGGGCAATACATTCAAGACAACACACACACAAAACACAAGCTGTATCTAATAAATTCTCCTTCGTTTTTTTTACTCCCTCGGGCAATGTTTTTAAGCTCATTTTCCCATGTTTAACCTTCCAAACTTCACCAGACAGAAAGGAACCACCATGTAATGGTGTGTGTAGACACACCAGGCCACTCCAAGTACACAAAATGTAACAAGTTTGTGTGTGTGTGCAGGATATATATATACAGACACACATTTTTCTGGTAAAGACATTCACACTCTCCGAAAAAATTTTTGAAAAAAAAAAATATTTTTGAAGGGGATTGGGTTAAAAACAGCAATGGTGAATTGCTATAATAAAATTTGACTTGTATTCACAGAGTGTAAAAAGGGGGAGGAAAAATTTTTCTCAGTTTAATTGAGACAAATCCCTTTCTTTCCTTCCAGTCACAAAATCCTCCGTTTATTGTGTACAATGTCTCACACATACACACACACTCACACCAGACAATTTGGTTTTGGGGGGTGTTTGTGTCCGCACGTTCGTTCCAAGAAAAAGGTCATAATAATACAAATGTTTGGAGTGTACATTTCAAAGACACAGGTATTGTCCGACTATTTTTCATACAAAGACCAAAAATACTCAAATCATATATAAAGAAACATTGGAATGAATGCGTGTGTGTATGTGATGGACATTGTCGGTCTCATAGAGAATATTTTAAGTAAGCTTGTGCCCTGTGTGTGTGTGATATGAGAAGGCATGTCACACATGTATGTTCAATGACCATCCCGCTGGAAGGTTATTCTTAATTACACTCAAGTAAGTAACGGCTCAGACACACACAGTATAATATAAGGGTAGTATAGTACACCACAGTGTGTGATATTTCTCTCTTTTTTGAAAAAAAGCTGGATCATTGTCATATTGATAGAGGATAGAATTAAAGTAAATTTTTTTATAGTACTCACCTGTAAAGGTTTACTCCGTTTATGAGGTCTTCTCGGCATGCCAAAAAGTTTCAAAAATTGGGATTCTAAACGAGCTAATACTTGGGGCTCCACAGTCCTCGTCACTTCCACATGATCGTCTGGATCTAGAGAGAGAGAGAGAGAGTTAGGAATGAAATCAAAATAAATGAAAGAAATATATTTTCTGAGAAAATTTTTCTCACAATTATACAAAATTGATTTTTTCTAAAAAATTTTTCAGAAATTCTAATGGAATGAAATTAATTTTTTGAAACTCACCATCAATTTCATTATGATAATTAGTTAATGGTGAATTATGTGCACTATTGCTACTACTAGGATTGGTTGAAGTCGTTGCTGTTGTTGTTGTAATTGTCGTGGTTGCTGACACTAAAATAGGAATGAGGGCAAGAAGAACTAAAGCTTTGTACAAGATACAAAGAAGTGGTCCATCGACCAACAGCGTCGTCGAAAAAAACCTTCAAAAATCCACAACCATAAAAAATTAAAATCTCTGAAATTGATCATGATTTTTGACATTAATGAAAAGTTGAAAAACAAATTTTTGTACTTACTTTTTCCTCAATACTAAATCCATGTACCACTGATTTTATGGTTCCGCAGAAGATACACAAGGATTTTGTCTCTCTATTTTAATAGAGAGAACACACGAAAGGGGAAGGAGAGAACACACGAAAAAATGTGGACACTTTTCACATGATTTTTGATTTTCAAAATTTTGAACTGTGACACAATCCGAAGGATAAAAATGGTTTCAAGTGTATTGTTCATGATATGGACGGATGGAGAGTGGGAAGCTGAGGTTGAGGGCTTTTGTGTGTGTGTGTCTATATGGAGGGAGGGAGAGAGGACTATACATAAGATTACAGTGGGCTGTGTACGTGTGTGTGTGTGTGTAGGCCATAATGCTATGAGTTACCTTCTTCTGACTGACTGCCATCGTGGCTGAGGCAGGTGAACACACGGCATTTAAAAGGATGGACAAGAGGAGCAAAGACAGTATATGTAATACCTATAGAGAGGCACACACACTACCCACAAAAGAGAGAGAGAACACACTTCTCCCTCTCTCTGAGACTGTACATTCTCGTATGACTCTAAAGTTGAACACAAGAGGTGGAGGAGGAGGAGAGGAGGAAGAGACGAAGAAGAAGTCTCTCTCAAAGTTTATGTGGAGAGAGAAAAGAGAGAGAGAGAGAGAATAGAACAGTGCTGAAGGCTCTTTGGTTTGACGGAGAACACAGTCTTTTGCTCTCTTCCAACAAGAAGAGTACATCAACAAATTTAAATTTAGGAATCCTCATTGAAGGATAAGGAGCTCACATTGGATACCTTGTCGGAGTAGGTGGGGTTTGGTTTATTTCATGTTATTCTTTTTTACCTGTGCCTGCCTGCCTGCCTATGTGTGTGTGTGCCTTACCTCTCCTCCTCCCTCTTCTTGGTAGTGGTTTAAGTCCTCTCTCTGGTCATGTTTCTTTGAGACAAGCCACATTGCTCTCCTACTGTAATTACCTAGACATGTAGAAGTGCCTTTATAGACAAAGTATATGGCTCAACACGTGTGCGTGTGTGCTCATCATCATCATCCCTCTCTCTCTCTCTTGTATGTATCCTCCAACTGCCCTCTCCTCCTCCCCCTCCTTCTCCGTCCTCTCCACTTGCTTTGAATTTGAAAAATTGAAAATTTTCCCACATCCGCCTTTTGAGCGGATTCATTTTGCCGGCTTCCTTCACATTTTGAAATTTGATACTCATCTGTGGACTCATCAGCCGAGCCACTCCCATGACTTCAGTTGGGTCATCATTACAAAACTTGGTGTACAATCACATTGTCCTCCAGCAGTAGAATAGTAGAGAATCCCATCCTCCTTTTTTTCCCTCCCTCCATACTCTCCCAACACACGCACACACATTGTCTTCCTCGTCTTTCTCTTCCCACATTGTCAATGTGGTTGGTTGTCATCCCAAACTTTCAATGTCTTCTAATGATGCTCTCGACAGTCGACGACGAAGACTTTCATCTTCCGCTTCTCCTTCTTCATCCTCACCAATTAGAGTCGTAGGACATATTTATCTGTAAAACGGCATTTCCATAGTCATCCAAACACGAACACACGGAGACAAAATTACATAATTTCAATTCATTACATGTATTTTTATATCATTACACAAATTGTGATGAATGGAATGGATGAGTTCTCTCTCTTTCTCTTTCGGTCCCTCTGAGAGTGTGTGTCTCTGTGTTTTCAATTAAAATAGACTACAAAGTCGGTTCACAAAGTTAATTCTGGCGGGGACTATTTTTGTGGAGTATGTGAAATGTGGAAGAGAAAATCAAGTCATCAAATAATATGCAGTGGACACAAAAGGACAAAATATGTTACTCGTACATTACGTTCTAATCATGAATGTGTGTGTGTGTAGGAATGACTTTTTTTGTCATAATTCCAGGCTGGAGCATGTAATGCTTTTTTGTTACATTGTTTTGTTGTTGTCCTATCAAAGCTTGCCGTCTTGGTCATGTAACAATGCTTTGTTTTGTTGGTGGGTGATGATGAGTGCTCCCTCCCTCCAACAGCACAAAAAAATTAGAGAGAGAGAGAGAAAGAAGAGGACGGTGAAAATGTTGGGGGTGTACAAAACAAGTATTGTACATAATAAACGCAGAGTAAAATGATGCTCGGTAACGTCTCCAAATGAGTGTGTGTGGAAATCAAAGAATAAAAAGAAGAGTTGGTCAAGACACCTGTGCACCTCCTCTCCTCTTCTTGACAACTGTATGGAACAATCAATTAAATTTCCACTAAAGTCCAATGCAAAACATGTCATTGGTTACAAACTAGATATATCCAGTTCTCACCAGATCTCCACACTCGACCATTACGTGAACAACAATTGTGTTGTGTTGGGAGAGAGAGTGGTTGACATGCAATTTATTCATTGATACCATTTCTTTGGGCAATTCAACAATGTTCATTCACAATTTACATGATTGTCTTGTTCTCCCTTATCTCTTTCTCTCGTCTCATCCTCCTCCCATCTTTTCTTTCCAGCTTTATTTCGACCACCTTGAGATTTTTTCCCTTCTGTGGACAACAAACTCTGTCTTGCCGTGTCCGGAACACTTCACTTCAATTCAATCAAAATGGAAGAGTTTTTGTGTTCCAGTCGTAAAAACTAAACCCAATGAATCAATTTATAAGATCAACATTAATTCTAACAAAATTCGGCCACAACTGAGAGAAACCATAATATTTGTTCAATTTCAAGTATTAATCATCCGACCACCCAAACACACATAAAGAGGACAGAGAGTTGAGAGACCGAAAGACCTTGTAGAAACCCGGATCCAGGGAAAATAATTCTTTCAAATACATACTAAAAAGGATTTATTTCCCACAGCGCCCGGGTCAAAAACCTCGACTACATTTTTTTAGAATAGGATCCCTGGAGCTATACTCGAATCTTCTCAGTGTGTGTCGAACTTTTGACTTTAGGATTGACTCGACCAACAAAAATTGAAAGAAATTTCAAAAATGCTGTAATTTTTGACCAAATTTTACTGAGTATAAATACTGTAGTAGCCACTGACTCAAAAAACTTTTGTTTTCAAAACTTGGAAAAAATATTTAATTTTAAACTTGGATTAGGATCATCCCACCATAAATTCCCGATCATTGGGAAAGCCTCCACAGAATTAACATCTGATGCTTAGTCTGTGAGATAAGAAGTTGAGAGAGAGAGAGCGTCAAGATCATGATATCAAATTGAGATTGTGTTTTTTCTCTCCCTCTTCAAAAACTCTCGACTCTCGTCGTATTTAAGGCATGAAGAAAGAGAGAGAGAGATGAAGAATGGAGATGCACCTGTGTGTGTTCATTTTCGCTTTTGTGCGTTGGTGTGTTGTGCACACACACCTTCTACTTCACCTGCACTCTCCATCTCCATAAGGTACTAGTACAAGTTAATAGTACAACTTTGGATTCTTATCCCCTCCTCCTCAAATCCCTTCTCTAGCTTGACTTCACTTGTGTGTGTGTGTACATGGAAATAGATGAAACATGACTCTCTTGAAATAACTTGGCATGTTTAAGCATGAGCAATGGCCAACACATGAATGGCTTCACATTGTATGAATGAATATGGGAGCGACAACAGAAGAGAGAGAGGATAAAAAAAGCTGACGATTACCCTCTCCATCCTCCTCCCCACACACACACACAACAAAAATCCTAGCCCACCTGCCTTCCCTCATTACCATATTATTATTATACAATTAAATATTCCTCTTCATCATTTTTTGCGCTCCTGCACCGTCCACACACACACACTATCTCTCGTACACAATACACATGTTGTGAATATGGCAAATTGTATGATTGTCAATGAATGAAGGATCCACTCACACACACATCCCCTCATTGTACACATGTTGGTCAAAATAATGTCCAAGTAATGATCCTCCTCTTTCTTTAGGAGTGGATTGTGTACGAGGAAGAAGGAAGTTTGTGTGTGTGTGTGTGTGTTTTTGAGGGGAGGGGGCGAATCTGTGAAATACGTACTCACAATGAAGATGATGAAACAAATCATTTTCACACATTGAGTTGTACCAATGGAAAATACTTGAAACCACTTAGCTCGTAATATTGAGCTTTGCATGGAAATACATTTCTTACTCTCTCATGATTTATGAATGTGTGTGGACGTGTGTGTGTACGGTAGATAGGATTGGACGGTGGGGAATTGTGGAGAATTTTTTTGGGGGGAAGGAGAATCCAGATAGGCCCGGACATCATCACCTCAGGAGTTTTGAGTCTTTGTCGTGACTTGGAGGAAATTGTGGAAATGTTTGTGGAAAATATCCTACTCTATATAACAAGTTCATTCCACGATTCATGGACGTATGGAAGAAGGAAGGAGATGGAAATTATTTAAATTTTAAATTTCTAGATCATCCTCTCATGCTGTCAATGAAAAACTTGAGTGCATTTAATAAAAAACAACTCTTCCTTCAGAAAGACAACAGAAAGGTCAAAAGGTCATTCCAAGTGTTTGCTACTATGAAAATTGATGTTTCAAACTGCAAAAGAAAGACTCACTGACAATTTCGTACGTCTAATTCGTACACTAATGTGGCAGAAGAATCAATACTCGGTTCCTGAATTAGAAAACCTGACCCAATGTATTCTTTTTTGATCCCAGGTGTACGTAATTACGATTCAAGAAATAATACAAAAATTTGCAAGTCCAACTCTAAATTTTGGACAGTGTGACTCACTTGTTACTCGACGATGTGTATGAGTGAATGGAAAATTTGTTGAACGGAGATTACAGCTCTCCCCACGCAGAGGAGAAGAGGAATAATTTTTCCGTGTACAATTATTATTACAGCATATTAGTGGGAAATGAGGACCGCTGCAAGGCAGCTTCAAATGTATAAATACGAGAGAGGAGACCTTACGAAGATGACTTGTGTGTGTGCGTGTGGAGCTATTGTGAGATGAAGCTGTAGTATAATTATTTAGTGATGGAAAATATTCTCCACACACACACACACACTCACTCTCATGGTTGCGAGGTTCTCCTCATCTTTCCATCCCCTCCACAGCCGGAGTGAAGTGGAAGTTTGGAGAATTGGCAACTGACTCTCTAAAAAGACTCTGGAGTCGTCCTGCAGTCTGACCAACATTCTTGGAGCTTGTTCTACGTGTCAGCTCCTCACGCTAATTCGCTCATGAATATACATGTGTACGTGTGTGTGTGTGGTTGTACTGTCCGGCTATATCTTGGAAGGATGTGAACACACACAGTGTATAATATGGTAGAGTACAATTCTCTCATATAGCTCCGTAGAATGTGGATTCTCTTCTGAAAGGAGTGTGTGTGTGTTCTGTAGACATTTTCACCTGTTAAAATAAACAAAATACAGTAACCCCTCTCGATTATCCTCCTCTTCCTATGTACGATGGTTAAAAAGAGATATATGTATAGAGGAGGGAGGAGGAGGGCCAGGAATTTGAATAGACTATACCAACGTTGGGAAAATCAAGGGGTTATGGTAGAACAGAGAAGAGAGAGAGAGGGGATAACAACCATATAGTTGATATACACAAGGAGGAGATGCATTCTTTCGTTGAGATTGTAGTGCTCCTCTTGGTATTCTTTAAACCTCATCATCATCCTCTCTGGTCTCTCACACGAGAGATAACCCTTCACAACATATATTCAGAGATTTGAGGAGGAGGAGGGGTGAAGGTGTATTATTATAATGGGGGAGAGAATGCTTATAAGGTCTTGTTCTTGTCGTGTAAAAACTTTTTGGTTACAAATGTCGTCAGCGCAGTCAAGCAGTCTCATTTTCTATTCACTTGCATCCTACACACACACGACATTCTTATTCTGCCTCCTTCTTGTACACACACACGAGAGTACATGTACAAAGTTTCCTATTCTGATATAATGGTTTTTGGACTTTGCTGACCAGTTGAACGACGACAAGAAATACAAAAGAGAGGAGGAGAGAAAAAAGAAAATACGACGACAAGACTAGAGTAAGGTGTCACACCTTAGAACCTAACCCTAGCATTCTTACAAAATTAGTCAGCGTATGCATGAATGAAAATTTTATTTATTTCTTCTCCTCCCTTCCACCCAACCTCGCAACCTTTTCTAGCTCCAACTTGTCTACCAAAGTCACAGTCAAGTGTCTTCTCTTTCTATTATTATTATTACTTTGTGTGTGGACGTCTTGCATTTAAGTCTTGAATGTTCTCTCACAAAAGTCGACATGTTTGGCCCATGCACATCGTACAGTACATTGTGTGTGTGTGAACCAGCCCTTCCTGCCCTAACCACTTGAACTCAAATCTGTAATCACATACCACCCTCCCTCCTCCTGGCATTCATTCACACATTCAACAATTAGTTATTCCAAATATTTTGTCATTCCTCCTACGACCCGACTGCCCCTAATGTCAAAATGATAATTATTTCCTTGTCAATTGGAATTGGACGAGAGTGTGCGGGTTAGGAGACAATTTGAACCAGAGAAATTGACAAATTCTTGTTACAAAAAAGGTAAATCAAAAACAAAAGTTTAGAGTCTGACGAGTCGGAAAGATTTTGAAGTGGAAAAGGTCATGCAAAGATGAAGTGAGATATTTAGAAAAAAGGTGTAAAATGAGACGAGGAATAAGGTTTGTGAACAGTGCTAACTTGGCAGTGCTAACAAACCCAGCTTTAGGAAGTTATTAAACACACACACACACACACACACTAGGAGTATGATAGAGTAGATGGAGAGGGAGAGAGGAAGAGAGGGATCGGATTAAATTGTCAAGGAGGACACAGAAATTAGGATTTTGACAAGTGAAAAGGTTTCAAGATTGTCTCCTTTATTCCTTTCCCTCGACGGCCACGACAAAAGTGAACGATTTAAAGGAGGCAGGACTACAATAAAATGTAAAGGCTCAACAGTCAGTCTTTTTTTACATTTTTCTTCAGATTGTTGCCTACATTTTTAAAATTTTAAAGAGGATGAGCAGTCGAGAAAGGGAGGGAGAAGGTTCTTCCTCCAGTTCAAACTTCAGTCTTTCAAGTGGACACAATGGAAGTAAAGTCATTGTGGTATTTCCTATCACACACATACACACACATTTACACTGTCCCATACTCATCCCACAAAATCCAGACATTCATATCTGAGAAGCCTCTTCACATATCCTTGTCACTGTGTGTGTCACCAAAAGCTGTTGAGGAGGGAGGAGGAGGAGGGACACTCTCGTCATAAAATTATTGTCAGGATCCTGAGCTGGTCTTTCCAAAAAAAAACAAGTACAAAGGGAAATGAAACTGGAGATAAAGATGGAGATTAAAAACACTGATGAGACTGTTACTGATCATCGATCCTCACCTATAAATATTTAACCTTGTTTCATGTCTCTTTGTACACAATAGCAACTATTTTATTTACGAACTATTGTCCAAAAAATAATTTAAAGCTTTTCGTCATGCATTATAATATTTTCTCCCAAAAAAAGATCCACCCAATCATCCGGGATAAAGACTTCCCCCTGTCCAAATAAACATGAACTCTCGATGATGTAGACACAAATTACCCATTTAGAATAATTTAAATTGCAATGCGTTTCGACCAAAGGTCTCTCTTCTTCGTACAATACAACAAATGGTTGCAAAATCCTTTGTACCAGTAAATCCTGTACGTGTACGTGTGTGTTGTTTGAACCACCTCTCTTCTTTTTCTCTAGTCCATATGCAGATTTAAATAACCATAATGTGAGTTACATGCTTTTTGGTTGTGTGTTGTTAAAAAAAATTTTGCACCACCATAATAGCACTGGTTAGTTAGTTTGCAAAAGCAGACTTTGTGGATCCTCCTCCTCTCCCCCTCGTCCTCCCCACCACCTCAAAATCCACAGATCCCATGTTTAGAATGGTGAAAGAAGGAGAAGATGAGAAAAGGAGTGACAGCGGACTTATATTGATCATCTCTCCCTCTCATAGAAACTTGTGAGTGTGTGTGTGTGGTGTACTTATGAATGAAATGAATTATGCATGAAGCCGCAGCCAAACCTATAAATTTTGACCGTGACGCCAATTAAAAACTCTGTTTTTTATACTGTTCCACACCTGAAATGTGTGTGTGTGTTTGACTTGGCGTATGGCACTTGAAGAGAGAGACCACAACATCCGTACAAAACATGGACTTTGATTGCACCAGTAGATCACACACACATAGAGTACATTACATACCTTAATATTTTTACATGGAATATTAAATATTATTATTTAGAAAGGATTGTATGAAGAGTGACCAAAGTTAATTTTTTAGCCACGGGGATAAGGATCTTTACTGGAGAAGAAGGAGAAAAAAATCAATTCAATGTCATGTCATACAGGGTGGCCCTAAAGTCACTTAAAAACGTTAATAAATTCCAGGGATTTGATGACGAAGAGTTGGGTTTGGTGTCAAAAGATCAAAGAGTCTCAGGCGATTTTTTTCGCACCTTTTGTTTTTGAAAAATCAAAGGACTACATGCCGCAACAAAAAGGGTCCCTAAGGGTCTAGTAGGGAGAGACTTAAGTACAACTTCTTGTTAATTTGAATTTTTTTTCCTGAAAGAGCATGATATTTGATTTACGCCGTGTTTCGGCGATTAGCGTAAGTCACAGGGGCTCCCGAGATTTTTAATTTTGAAGTTGGTCAATTTTTATTTTTTCACAGAAAATCTCGGTTTTGAGATTTCCAAAAATTGACTTGTCTCCCTTAGGCTGTCCAGAACACACCTGTGGTCACCAAATCTTGCCCGGACACTCCCTGGGGTACAAAATGACAGAGAATCCGAATTTGACGTTCATTTTCCAGGAATCCTCGCAAAATCGAGATTTTCTGTGAAAAAATGAAATTCTACCAACTTCAAAATTAAAAATCTCCGAAACCCCTGCGAGTTATGCGAATCGCCGAAACACGTGTCGCCTCAAATTTAATGTTTTATCAGAAAAAAAATTCAAATTCACAAAAACGTGTACTTATGCCTCTCCCTACTAGACCCTTAAGGACCCCTATGTGGTGGCATGTAGTACTTTGATTTTTCAATGTGTGGAAAAAAAATGGCCTGAAATGGGCTATCTTCTGACACCAAACCCAACTCTCCACGATCAAATCTCTAGAAATGAAAAATTATTAACTTTTTAAATGACTTTAGACCCACCCTGTATTATTTACAAGTCAAAATATATTTTTATGAAAAATATCCCCTCGGAGCGCAACTACCATAATAATTAAATCCTGTCGTCCCATTCGATTCTACAGCGTTTGTACGAGAGGAGGAGGAGGGATCAGGGACTCAAGTACGGTTTGTCCTGATGGAACATGTTTTTTTCTCTTTCTCTCTCTCTCTCCATTTTTCATGTTGCATAATATTTGATGTCGAACGTGGAGGGTGAGATGAAGAAGATGATGAAGAGAGACACCTTTTTATGTCTGGATCTTTCCTCTACTGAACAAAATGAATAATTCAGAGTGTTTACAATGCACTTACACAATCATTTTTCAATTGATTGGAATCCTCTGCCATTGATTTTTGTTGTCTTGACTTGAATTTGTAAGTAGGGACTTAGCAAGTCAGTTTTTTTGTTGACAATTTATTTACGTCAAAATATTTTTTTCCCAATTGTCAATTGTCATTTTGCAAAAAGGTGAAAATGTTAAATGCAATGCAGGGAGGGAAAAGGACTTCAAAGCCAAATATAAATACTTTTTTAAGTCGAAGAAGGATACACATTCACACGCTGAATGGCCTAATTGTCACCGACCCAGAATCATAAATGAATATTACAATTTAAGAGGGGGGGATCGGGTGTGTGTAAAATTACTCTTTTTGTTATGATGAATAAAGAAATTGATCCTTCAAGGGTTTTCTATTCTATTCTACCGTCTCACTCGAAAAAATGTTGCACCTTCTTCTTACAATTCCGTGTAAATGTCACACACACACACATAGGCACACATACGTCGTAGGATGGAGGGAGGAGGACTGCGGAAATTTTCCAAGGGACATTCTTCCAACTCTCTTTTTAACCATATTTATATGGTGTGTGTGTGTGGGGTGTGTAATGTGTATGGATGAAATGGATGATGGTGATGGGGGTTTGTAAATGTACTTTTTTATTCTAAAGGCGTCAAGCAGTCTGTAAGCATGCGAGTATCTCTCTCTCTCCTCTTCTCCTTGTGTGTAGTATTGAGTCATTTCACCTGTTTCTTTATTCACTCTTTGAATTTTCCAAAGGGGCAAAGTGTTGGTGCTCCATGTTATTCTCCACTCACATCCACATCATATTAAGTTGAACCATTCTCCATTTGTGTACACACACAGTTAATGTTGACTGTGTGTGCTCACATTATCATAAATACACACACGTATCCCCATCTTATTTTGACTCTCTCAGATTATGGAGGCCAAGCAGAATTTTTTTTAATAACATGATACTAATAATGGACTGTGTATAAAGACGTAGAGAGGCGTAAATATGACACGGGATAGAGTAGCCCACACTCTCTAGCCCCTACATCCGTATTTACAAGCATAACATAATAGGGAGAGTATAGTATTTAAAAATGGTGAGTGCCTGTATGCTCGTTTGTTCTGTGTATCCTCCTTCGACATTGGTTTGAAAAATGTTGAAGTCATTTTGGACCGGAGGAGGAGAAGTAAGTACTCACTCGTAGAACACGAAGAGAATGAAAATTCTTGAGATTTATCCTCCAGCCAGGTGTCTGTCTGTCTAATTGTACGGAAAAATCTCTCGAGTAAGTGAGGATATAGATGGATGGACTCTCTCGCTCCTTTTTTTCTTCTCTCCCTTTTAACCTCTCTGCTCCTTCTTACTTCTTTACTGCGGAAGGGGATTCACTGAGCACGATCGTAGCTTACTAAAAAATTTCACTTTCAGCAATTGGCATATTTTTTACATGAAACTAGAGCACTTTAGCTATTTTTAGGAATCAAAGTTAGGTGAAT